>JAUIMM010002789.1:0-108678 GCA_031769625.1 Taudactylus pleione | reverse complement strand
CAAAATAAAAATCATCATTTGTCTTTTTTTCTAATATTTTTGTGTGTGTACACGACTGCACATGCGTGAATTTTGTAACCGCACCTTAGATACACTATTGGTGCTTGTGACACTGCTTTTAGACAGCAGAAAATATGGAGGGCTGTCACATGACAGGAGAGCAAGGCCAAGAACCACATGTAGCTGCCGCCAGCAGTGCAAGGCCATCAACTTCCTCGTCCTCTATGAAGGCCCGTGCCCCAGGGCTTAAGTCATGCCATCGATATGGTAAAGCTAATTTTACTGAAGTTACCTTTAGATAAACAAAAAATTGGCAATATGCCATTCACTACACGAAGTGGCAAGGAAAGGATAAGGCATTGGCCTTTCTTTATGAAGACTGCTGGTTCTGATAGCCCTTCTGCTTGTAGTAGTGGTGGTGGTGGTCCAAGTAAAAATGTGAAAGTTGTTAAGACAGCTCCAGGAAAACCAACTGTGTGCCCTGAGAAATCAAAATCACAAATCCCCGAGGAGAGTGCAAGCGTGTCCGCGGTTGCCATGTGTGAGCCCAACCTAAATACTAGTGTACTGGAGGATTCTCAACATTTGTGTGCCCTCTGTAAATGTGGGGAAGGGCAGTCAACATCTTGCACACGTAGTCATTGAGGATGCTTCTGTGGAATTGTACATGGAGGAGGAGGATATTTTGGTAGTTGAAGGCGCTAAGGATGATGAGGATGAAGATGTTGGTGATGAGGATTTTGAGGCCGAGGATGTCCTTTGTGTAAGTAAGGCAGCAGCTGTTACCCATGGTTTGAAAAAGCCAAAGCCCATTGTTGTCATGCCGGGGCAAAAGACAAAAAATCCACTTCTCGTGTCTGGAATTATTTCCATCCCGATCCGGACAACAGTTGTCAAGCCATATGTGCCCGTTGCCATGCAAGAGTGAGTAGAGGGAGGGCCCAAGGACTATTCCATTGTGTGCTGGTTGGGGCATTGCTGTCTGACATTTTAAATTAATGTTATGGTTGGTTTAGGAACTAATGATTTATTTTTAAATTAAATTGATCAATTTAACAGCCAGGGGCGGCACCCAATGAATTGTTTTAAAATTAATTTATGATCAATTTAACAGCCAGGGGCTGCACCCAATGAATTGTTTTTTAATTAATTTATTATCAATTTTACACCTGGCTGTCACTGTCATCAGCGTAGCTGCGCAGGGGTGCTGTGCTCTTGTCTGTTGAGGGGCTGCTGCCCAAAATGATAAATAAACAATTTTTTTTTTGTGTGTGTCAGCCACACCTGTCAACGGCATAGCTGCACAGAGGTGCTGTGCTGCTGTCTGTAAAGGGGCTGCATGACTATAGCAATGAAAAGCTTTTTTTTACGTTATTGGGTTACAAAAAGGTTTTTTTTTAATCTTAAACATAGCAGAAATGTTATCCTAACAGCTTATAAAGTTATATGCTCTAAAACACTAAAGCCTATATTTGTAAAAAACTAAAGCCTAATTCTGCCAAAAGAAAGACTGACACCACGCCTAAACATAAGAGTCACCTTCTGGATGTGAATTGTCTCATTTGCATGGGGAAAACCCAACCCTCAGATCAGTTGGATCTCAGCCAGTGGACCACATTGAAATCACCATTAAAAAGTCACAATGGAAGACTACAGTGTGGAGAATCTTTCTTCACACTCAGGAGAGGCCTCAGAGAACATGAAAAAAGATGCTCTAGGTGCTGAACTTCAAGGGATTTCTCCATCAAGTTCTGCAGTGTGGAAAGGTTTCATTCACATGTTTTCTATAAAACAGTTCAAAGTTACAGCCTTCAAAGTGTCCGGCTATAACACCCACTTTTGCCAGGAATTACCAAAGATTTATTACAAGCAAAGGATTTATCTGTCCGGAATCTGTCTGGGAATTCATGGATTGTATTTGGCCTGAATGCACTAAGACATCCAGTGATTCTATCACTGTGTTCTGTAGCCCACTTTATTCCTACCTGAATAGCAAACTGAAATACGGAATAGTAAGCACAGACAACATGGAGACCTTTGTTATTCCGCTGCCTGCATGCCAACCAATACCTCCCAGACTACACCCACTGGAGGGACCAGGTCTTGATAATGACCATCCCCATCTGTTGCTAGGCCTTCTTCTTCCAAACCATCCATCCTGGACTTCCTGTCCAAAACGGGTAAGCAGGGTACAGAAAGAGGAGCTAGATGTCCCCTATGACATTTTTTTTCTTCTATCATAGATGATGTGAAGAGATAAGAGCTTCAGATGTTAGAACAGGGGCTCCCACCTATTTGGCTTCCCTCCGGAGAACAAAACTCTATTCCTCAGGAAGTGTCTATGCCTGAGCTGATAGGGAGTCTCTGTTGGTAAACACCCTTCAGGAGATGGCAACCCAGAATAACAACAATAATAATGTGTCCACTGATAACCAGCCTGATCAATTAACAGCAACATACCCCATATGGCCAAATCATCTAACATGACACCCAGTTTGCAGCCTCCTCTTCTTTATGACACCAATCCAGTCGCCATGGTTGATCAATCAGCCATGTGTGGTCCACCCAATGTTTGGCCTACATTCTATTCATTTCTAACATTCACATATCTAAGAGAAGTGGACAGTGGGAACAGTGGCAATTTGAAGGCCACTAACTCTGTTTTTTTAATGTCCCTATACAGGCTGGGAAATTCCATTACAGAACAGAAGGTTTGCAAAGGATTATTTAAGTCAACTGTCTATTTATTTTTGGAAAGCACGCTTCCTGGGCCCCTTCTGGGATGAAAAAAATGAACTCCCAGCAAGCAGGCATAGCGCTCAAGAAAGCATTCCCAAGAAAGACACAACGTAGTACTTAAACCTTAGGTCTGAAATGTTGCATTTGCTGCTCTGTTCCGCTTATTCACAATATATCTCATATGGTTAAGTGGACAGTGGGAACAAAGGCAGTTTGAAGGCAACTAACTAACTGTTTTTTTTATGTCCAGATACAGGTTGGGAAATGCCTTTATAGAAGATTTGCAAAGCATTATTTAAGTCAATTGTTTATCTATTTTGGAAATCAAGCTTCCTGATCCTCTACTGAGCTGTGAGGTGGTCAAAATTGACTGGAAATGACATGGAATAAGTGTTGTTAAGGTTATTAATACTGTAGGAACAAAAAGGCCCATTTTATGTGAATTTAGCTGTTTTTTTATTTTTTAACAAAAGATCCAAAACACGAAAACAAAACACAGAGGTGAGGTTTTGGCAAAACCAATCCAGACGCAAAACCAGGGGAGATCCAAAACCAAAATGCGAGGGTCGGCGCACATCTCTAATTTATATTCATCTCTACTATATAATAACACATGTTGGAGAGTAGCTGTGTAGAAGGAGTTATACCTGGATCTGGCTGAGAAGGGAAGGAAGCTGTAGGCATGTCTCACAGGTAATGGAATAAGTGCCTATATAATAACATATGTTGGAGAGTAGCTGTGTAGAAGGAGTTATACCTGGAAATGGCTCAGAAGGGAAGCTGTAGGTGTGTCTCACAGGAAATGGAATAAGTGCCTATATAATAACACATATGTTGGAGAGTAGCTGTGTAGAAGAGTTATACCTGGATCTGGCTGAGAAGGGAAGGAAGCTGTTGGCGTGTCTCACAGGTAATGGAATAAGTGCCTATATAATAACACATATGTTGGAGAGTAGCTGTGTAGAAGGAGTTATACCTGGATCCGGCTGAGAAGGGAAGGAAGCTGTTGGCGTGTCTCACAGGTAATGGAATAAGTGCCTATATAATAACACATATGTTGGAGAGTAGCTGTGTAGAAGGAGTTATACCTGGATCCGGCTGAGAAGGGAAGGAAGGTGTAGGCATGTCTCAGGTGTTGGAATAAGTGCCTATATAATAACACACTTGTTGGAGAGTAGCTGTGTTGAAGGAGTTATACCTGGATCCGACTAAGAGGGGAAGGAAGGTGTAGGCATGTATCATAGGTAATGGAATAAGTGCCTATATAATAACACACATGTTGGAGAGTAGCTATGTAGAAGAGTTATACCTGGATCCGGCTAAGAAGGAAAGGAAGGTGTAGGCGTGTCTCACAGGTAATAGAATAAGTGTCTATATAATAACACATATGTTGGAGAGTAGCTGTGTAGAAGGAGTTATACCTGGATCTGGCTGAGAGGGGAAGGAAGGTGTAGGCGTGTCTCACAGGTAATGGAATAAGTGCCTATATAATAACACAAATGTAGGAGAGTAGCTGTGAAGATGGAGTTACACCTGGATCTGGCTGAGAAGGGAAGGAAGGTGTAGACGTGTCTCACAGGTAATAAAATAAGTGCCTATATAATAACATGTTGGAGAGTAGCTTGTGTAGAAGGAGTAATACCTGGATCCGGCTAAGAAGGAAAGGAAGGTGTAGGCGTGTCTCACAGGTAATAGAATAAGTGCCTATATAATATCACATATGTTGGAGAGTAGCTGTGTAGAAGGAGTTATAAATTGATCCGGCTGAGAAGGGAAGTAAGGAGTAGGCGTGTCTCACAGGTAATGGAGTAAGTGCCTATATAATAACATATGTAGGAGGGTAGCTTGTGTAGAAGGAGATATACCTGGATCTGGATCTAAATGGAAGGAAGGTGTAGGAGTGTCTCACAGGTAATGGAATAAGTGCCTATATAATAATACAGGTATTAGCTCTGTACAATGGGTTATACCTTGGTCTGGCTGAGAAGAGAAGGAAGTTGTAGGCATGTCTCACAGGTAATGGAATAAGTGCCTATATAATAACACACATGTTGGAGAGTAGCTGTGTAGAAGGAGTTATACTTGGATCCGGCTAAGAAGGGAAGGATGGTGTAGGTGTGTCTCATATGTAATGGAATAAGTGCCTATATAATAATACACATGTTGGAGAGTAGCTGTGAAGAAGGAGTTATACCTGGATCTGGCTGAGAAGGGAAGGAAGCTGTAGGTGTGTCTCACAGGTAATGGAATAAGTGCCTATATAATAACACATGTTGGGAGTAGCTGTGTAGAAGGAGTTATACCTGAATCTGGCTGAGAAGGGAAGGAAGCTGTAGGCATGTCTCACAGGTAATGGAATAAGTGCCTATATAATAACACATATGTTGGAGAGTAGCTGTGTAGAAGTTATACCTGGATCCATCTAAGAAGGGAAGGAAGGTATAGGTATGTATCACAGGTAATGGAATAAGTGCCTATATAATAACACACATGTTGGAGAGTAGCTGTGTTGAAGGAGTTATACCTGGATCCGTCTATGAAGGGAAGGAAGGTGTAGGCATGTATCATAGGTAATGGAATAAGTGCCTATATAATAACACAAATGTTGGAGAGTAGATGTGTAGAAGAGTTATACCTGGATCCAGCTAAGAAGGGAAGGAAGGTGTAGGTGTGTCTCACAGGTAATGGAATAAGTGCCTATATTATAACATATGTTGGGGAGTAGCTGTGTAGAAGGAGTTATACCTGGATCTGACTGAGAAGGGAAGGAAGGTGGAGGCGTGTCTCACAGGTAAAAGAATAAGTGCCTATATAATAACACATATGTTGGAGAGTAGCTGTGTAGAAGGAGTTATACCTGGATATGGCTGAGAAGGGAAGGAAGGTGTAGGCATGTCTCACAGGTAATGGAGTAAGTGCCTATATAATAACTTATGTAGGAGAGTAGCTTGTGTAGAAGGAGTTATACCTGGATCTGGATGAGAATGGAAGGAAGGTGTAGGAGTGTATCACAGGTAATGGAATAAGTGCCTATATAATAATACGGGGATTAGCTCTGTACAATGGGTTATACCTTGGTCTGGCTGAGAAGAGAAGGAAGGTGTAGGCATGTCTCACAGGTAATGGAATGAGTGCCTATATAATAATATATGTAGGAGAGTAGCTGTGTAGAAGGAGTTATACCTGGATCCAGCTGAGAAGGGAAGGAAGGTTTAGGCGTGTCTCACAGGTAATGGAACAAGTGCCTATATAATAACACACATGTTGGAGAGTAGCTGTGTAGAAGGAGTTATACCTGGATCCGGCTAAGAAGGGAAGGATGGTGGAGGTGTGTCTCATATGTAATGGAATAAGTGCCTATATAATAATACACATGTTGGAGAGTAGCTGTGAAGAAGGAGTTATACCTGGATCCGGCTGAGAAGGGAAGGAAGGTGTAGGCGTGTCTCACAGGTAATGGAATAAGTGCCTATATAATAACACACATGTTGGAGAGTAGCTGTGTTGAAGGAGTTATACCTGGATCCGTCTAAGAAGGGAAGGAAGGTGTAGGCATGTATCATAGGTAATGGAATAAGTGTCTATATAATAACACATATGTTGGAGAGTAGCTGTGTACAAAAGTTATACCTGATTCCAGCTAAGAAGGAAAGGAAAGTGTAGGCATCTCTCACAGGTAATGGAATAAGTGCCTATATAATAACACATATTGGACAGTAGATGTGTAGAAGGAGATATATCTGGATCCAGCTAAGAAGGGAAGGAAGGTGTAGGCGTGTCTCACAGGTAATGGAATAAGTGCCTATATAATAACACATATATTGGAGAGTAGCTGTGTAGAAGGAGTTGCACCTGGATCCGGCTAAGAAGAGAAGGAAGGTGTAGGCATGTCTCATAGGTAATGTAATAAGTGCATATATAATAACACATATGTTGGAGAGTAGCTGTGTAGAAGGAGTTATACATGGATTCGCCTAATAAGAGAAGGATGGTGTAGACGTATCTCACAGGTAATGGAATAAGTGTCTATATAATAACATATGTAGGAGAGTAGCTTGTGTAGAAGGAGTTATACCTAGATCTGGCTGAGAAGGGAAGGAAGGTGTAGGCGTGTCTCACAGGTAATGGAATAAGTGCCTATATAATAACACATATGTTGGAGAATAGCTGTGTAGAAAGAGTTATTCCTGGATCTGGCTGAGAAGGGAAGGGAGGTGTAGGCATGTCTCATAGGTAATGGAATAAGTGCCTATATAATAACACATATGTTGGAGAGTAGCTGTGTAGAATAATTAAAGCTGATTCCGGCTTAGAAGGAAAGGAAGGTGTAGGCATCTCTCACAGGTAATGGAATAAGTGCCAATATAATAACACATGTTGGAGAGTAGATGTGTAGAAGGAGATATATCTGGATCCAGGTAAGAAGGGAAGGAAGGTGTAGGCGTGTCTCACAGGTAATGGAATAAGAGCCTATATAATAACACATATGTTGGAGAGTAGCTGTGTAGAAGGAGTTATACCTGGATCCGGCTAAGAAGAGAAGGAAGGTGTAGGAATGTCTCATAGGTAATGGAATAAGTGCCTATATAATAACACACATGTTGGAGAGTAGCTGTGTAGAAGGAGTTATAGCTGGATCTGGCTGTGAAGGGAAGTAAGGTGTAGGCATGTCTCACAGGTAATGGAATAAGTGCCTATATAATAACACACATGTTGGAGAGTAGCTGTGTAGAAGGAGTTATACCTGGATATGGCTGAGAAGGGAAGGAAGGTGTAGGCATGTCTCACAGGTAATGGAATAAGTGCCTATATAATAACACATATGTTGGAGAGTAGCTGTGTAGAAGGAGTTATACCTGGATCCAGCTAAGAAGAGAAGGAAGGTGTAGGAATGTCTCATAGGTAATGGAATAAGAGCCTATATAATTACACACATGTTGGAGAGTAGCTGTGTAGAAGGAGTTATACCTGGATCCGGCTGAGAAGGGAAGGAAGATATAGGCATGTCTCACAGGTAATGGAATAAGTGCCTATATAATAACACGGGGATTAGCTCTGTATAATGGGTTATACCTTGGTCTTCCTGTGAAGGGAAGGAAGCTGTAGTTGTGTATCACAGGTAATGGAATAAGTGCCTATATAATAACACATATGTTGGAGAGTAGCTGTGTAAAAGTTATACCTGGATCCGTCTAAGAAGAGAAGGAAGGTGTAGGCATGTATCATAGGTAATGGAATAAGTGCCTATATAATAACACACATGTTTGAGAGTAGCTGTGTAGAAGAGTTATACCTGGATCCGTCTAAGAAGGAAAGGAAGGTGTAGGCTTGTCTCACAGGTAATAAAATAAGTGCCTATATAATAACACAAATGTTGGAGAGTAGCTGTGTAGAAGAGTTATACCTGGATCCAGCTAAGAAGGGAAGGAAGGTGTAGGCGTGTCTCACAGGTAATGGAATAAGTGCCTATATTATAACATATGTTCGAGAGTAGCTGTGTAGAAGGAGTTATAGCTGGATCTGGCTAAGAGGGGAAGGAAGGTGGAGGCATGTCTCACAGGTAATGGAATGAGTGCCTATATAATAACACATATGTTGGAGAGTAGCTGTGTAGAAGGAGTTATAGCTGGATCTGGGTGTGAAGGGAAGGATGGTGTAGGTGTGTCTCACAGGTAATTGAATAAGTGCCTATATAATAACACACATGTTGGAGAGTAGCTGTGTAGAAGGAGTTATACCTGGATCCGGCTGAGAAGGGAAGGAAGATATAGGCATGTCTCACAGGTAATGGAATAAGTGCCTATATAATAACACGGGGATTAGCTCTGTATAATGGGTTATACCTTGGTCTTCCTGAGAAGGGAAGGAAGCTGTAGTTGTGTATCACAGGTAATGGAATAAGTGCCTATATAATAACACATATGTTGGAGAGTAGCTGTGTAGGAGGAGTTATACCTGGATCCGCTAAGAAGAGAAGGAAGGTGTAGGCATGTCTCATAGGTAATGGAATAAGTGCCTATATAATAACACACATGTTGGAGAGTAGCTGTGTAGAAGGAGTTATAGCTGGATCTGGCGAAGAAGGGAAGGATGGTGTAGGTGTGTCTCACAGGTAATGGAATAAGTGCCTATATAATAACACACATGTTGGAGAGTAGCTGTGTAGGAGGAGTTATACCTGGATCCAGCTGAGAAAGGAAGGAAGGTATAGGCTTGTCTCACATGTAATGGAATAAGTGCCTATATAATAACACACATGTTGGAGAGTAGCTGTGTAGAAGGAGTTATAGCTGGATCTGGCTGAGATGGGAAGGATGGTGTAGGTGTGTCTCACAGGTAATGGAATAAGTGCCTATATAATACCACACATGTTGGAGAGTAACTGTGTAGAAGGAGTTATACCTGGATCCGGCTGAGAAGGGAAGGAAGGTATAGGCGTGTCTCACAGGTAATGGAATAAGTGCCTATATAATAACACATATGTTGGAGAATAGCTGTGTAGAAGGAGTTATTCCTGGATCCGGCTGAGAAAGGAAGGAAGGTGTAGGCATTTCTCATAGGTAATGGAATAAGTGCCTATATAATAACACATATGTTGGAGAGTAGCTGTGTAGAAGGAGTTATACATGGATTCGCCTAATAAGAGAAGGATGGTATAGGCGTGTCTCACAGGTAATGGAATAAGTGTCTATATAATAACATATGTAGGAGAGTAGCTTGTGTAGAAGGAGTTATACCTAAATCTGGCTGAGAAGGGAAGGAAGGTGTAGGCGTGTCTCACAGGTAATGGATTAAGTGCCTATATAATAACACATATGTTGGAGAGTAGCTGTGTAGAAGGAGTTATACCTGGATCCGGCTGAGAAGGAAAGGAAGGTATAGGCATGTCTCACAGGTAATGGAATAAGTGCCTATATAATAACACACATGTTGGAGAGTAGCTGTGTAGAAGGAGTTATACCTGAATCTGGCTGAGAAGGGAAGGAAGCTGTAGGCATGTCTCACAGGTAATGGAATAAGTGCCTACATAATAACACACATGTTGGAGAGTAGCTGTGTTGAAGGAGTTATACTTGGATCCATCTATGAAGGGAAGGAAGGTGTAGGCATGTATCATAGGTAATGGAATAAGTGCCTACATAATAACACATATGTTGGAGAGTAGCTGTGTAGAATAATTAAAGCTGATTCCGGCTTAGAAGGAAAGGAAGGTGTAGGCATCTCTCACAGGTAATGGAATAGGTGCCTATATAATAACACATGTTGGAGAGTAGATGTGTAGAAGGAGATATATCTGGATCCAGCTAAGAAGGGAAGGAAGGTGTAGGCGTGTCACACAGGTAATGGAATAAGAGCCTATACAATAACACATATGTTGGAGAGTAGCTGTGTAGAAGGAGTTATACCTGGATCCGGCTAAGAAGAGAAGGAAGGTGTAGGAATGTCTCATAGGTAATGGAATAAGTGCCTATATAATAACACACATGTTGGAGCGTAGCTGTGTAGAAGGTTATAGCTGGATCTGGCTGTGAAGGGAAGGATGGTGTAGGTGTGTCTCACAGGTAATGGAATAAGTGCCTATATAATAACACACATGTTGGAGAGTAGATGTGTAGAAGGAGTTATACCTGGATCTGGCTGAGAAGGGAAGTAAGCTGTAGGCATGTCTCACAGGTAATGGAATAAGTGCCTATATAATAAAACATGTTGGAGAGTAGCTGTGTAGAAGTTATACCTTGGTCTGGATGAGAAGGGAAGGAAGGTGTAGACGTGTCTCACAGGTAATAGAATAAGTGCCTATATAATAACACATATGTTGGAGAGTAGATGTGTAGAAGGAGTTATACCTGGATCTGGCTGAGAAGGGAAGGAAGCTGTAGGCATGTCTCACAGGTAATGGAATAAGTGCCTATATAATAACACACTTGTTGGAGAGTAGCTGTGTTGAAGGAGTTATACCTAGATCCGACTAAGAGGGGAAGGAAGGTGTAGGCATGTATCATAGGTAATGGAATAAGTGCCTATATAATAACACACATGTTGGAGAGTAGCTATGTAGAAGAGTTATACCTGGATCCGGCTAAGAAGGAAAGGAAGGTGTAGGCGTGTCTCACAGGTAATAGAATAAGTGCCTATATAATATCACATATGTTGGAGAGTAGCTGTGTAGAAGGAGTTATAAATTGATCGGGCCGAGAACGGAAGTAAGGTGTAGGCGTGTCTCACAGGTAATAGAATAAGTGCCTATATAATATCACAGATGTTGGAGAGTAGCTGTGTAGAAGGAGTTATACCTGGATCTGGCTGAGAGGGGAAGGAAGGTGTAGGCGTGTCTCACAGGTAATGGAATAAGTGTCTATATAATAACACATATGTTGGAGAGTAGCTGTGTAGCAGGAGTTATACCTGGATCTGGCTGAGAGGGGAAGGAAGGTGTAGGCGTGTCTCACAGGTAATGGAATAAGTGCCTATATAATAACACAAATGTAGGAGAGTAGCTGTGAAGATGGAGTTACACCTGGATCTGGCTGAGAAGGGAAGGAAGGTGTAGACGTGTCTCACAGGTAATAAAATAAGTGCCTATATAATAACATGTTGGAGAGTAGCTTGTGTAGAAGGAGTAATACCTGGATCCGGCTAAGAAGGAAAGGAAGGTGTAGGCGTGTCTCACAGGTAATAGAATAAGTGCCTATATAATATCACATATGTTGGAGAGTAGCTGTGTAGAAGGAGTTATAAATTGATCCGGCTGAGAAGGGAAGTAAGGAGTAGGCGTGTCTCACAGGTAATGGAGTAAGTGCCTATATAATAACATATGTAGGAGGGTAGCTTGTGTAGAATGAGATATACCTGGATCTGGATCTAAATGGAAGGAAGGTGTAGGAATGTCTCACAGGTAATGGAATAAGTGCCTATATAATAATACAGGGATTAGCTCTGTACAATGGGTTATACCTTGGTCTGGCTGAGAAGAGAAGGAAGTTGTAGGCATGTCTCACAGGTAATGGAATAAGTGCCTATATAATAACACACATGTTGGAGAGTAGCTATGTAGAAGGAGTTATACTTGGATCCGGCTAAAAAGGGAAGGATGGTGTAGGTGTGTCTCATATGTAATGGAATAAGTGCCTATATAATAACATGTTGGAGAGTAGCTGTGAAGAAGGAGTTATACCTGGATCTGGCTGAGAAGGGAAGGAAGCTGTAGGTGTGTCTCACAGGTAATGGAATAAGTGCCTATATAATAACACATATGTTGGGATTAGCTGTGTAGAAGGAGTTATACCTGGATACGGCTGAGAAGGGAAGGAAGGTGTAGGCATGTCTCTCAGGTAATGGAGTAAGTGCCTATATAATAACTTATGTAGGAGAGTAGCTTGTGTAGAAGGAGTTATACCTGGATCTGGATGAGAATGGAAGGAAGGTGTAGGAGTGTCTCACAGGTAATGGAATAAGTGCCTATATAATAATACGGGGATTAGCTCTGTACAATGGGTTATACCTTGGTCTGGCTGAGAAGAGAAGGAAGGTGTAAGCATGTCTCACAGGTAATGGAATGAGTGCCTATATAATAATATATGTAGGAGAGTAGCTGTGTAGAAGGAGTTATACCTGGATCCAGCTGAGAAGGGAAGGAAGGTTTAGGCGTGTCTCACAGGTAATGGAACAAGTGCCTATATAATAACACACATGTTGGAGAGTAGCTGTGTTGAAGGAGTTATACCTGGATCCGTCTAAGAAGGGAAGGAAGGTGTAGGCATGTATCATAGGTAATGGAATAAGTGTCTATATAATAACACATATGTTGGAGAGTAGCTGTGTAGAAGGAGTTATACCTGGATCTGGCTGAGAAGGGAAGGAAGGTGTAGGCATGTCTCACAGGTAATGTAATAAGTGCCTATATAATAACACACATGTTGGAGTGTAGCTGTGTAGAAGGAGTTATACCTGGATCAGGCTAAGAAGGGAAGGAAGGTGGAGGCGTGTCTCACAGGTAATGGAATAAGTGCCTATATAATAACACATATGTTGGAGAGTAGCTGTGTAGAAGGAGTTATACCTGGATTCACCTAATAAGAGAAGGATGGTGTAGACGTATCTCACAGGTAATGGAATAAGTGTCTATATAATAACACACATGTTGGAGAGTAGCTTGTGTAGAAGGAGTTATACCTGGATCTGACTGAGAACGGAAGGAAGCTGTAGGCGTATCTCACAGGTAAAAGAATAAGTGCCTATATAATAACACATATGTTGGAGAGTAGCTGTGTAGAAGGAGTTATACCTGGATCTGGCTGAGAAGGGAAGGAAGGTGTAGGCGTGTCTCACAGGTAATGGAATAAGTGCCTATATAATAACACATATGTTGGAGAATAGCTGTGTAGAAGGAGTTATTCCTGGATCTGGCTGAGAAGGGAAGGGAGGTGTAGGCATGTCTCATAGGTAATGGAATAAGTGCCTATATAATAACAGATATGTTGGAGAGCAGCTGTGTACAAAAGTTATACCTGATTCCGGCTAAGAAGGAAAGGAAGGTGTAGGCATCTCTCACAGGTAATGGAATAAGTGCATATATAATAACACATATTGGACAGTAGATGTGTAGAAGGAGATATATCTGGATCCAGCTAAGAAGGGAAGGAAGGTGTAGGCGTGTCTCACACGTAATGGAATAAGTGCCTATATAATAACACATATGTTGGATAGTAGCTGTGTAGAAGGAGTTGCACCTGGATCCGGCTAAGAAGAGAAGGAAGGTGTAGGCATGTCTCATAGGTAATGTAATAAGTGCCTATATAATAACACATATGTTGGAGAGTAGCTGTGTAGAAGGAGTTATACATGGATTCGCCTAATAAGAGAAGGATGGTGTAGACGTATCTCACAGGTAATGGAATAAGTGTCTATATAATAACATATGTAGGAGAGTAGCTTGTGTAGAAGGAGTTATACCTAGATCTGGCTGAGAAGGGAAGGAAGGTGTAGGCGTGTCTCACAGGTAATGGAATAAGTGCCTATATAATAACACATATGTTGGAGAATAGCTGTGTAGAAAGAGTTATTCCTGGATCTGGCTGAGAAGGGAAGGGAGGTGTAGGCATGTCTCATAGGTAATGGAATAAGTGCCTATATAATAACACATATGTTGGAGAGTAGCTGTGTAGAATAATTAAAGCTGATTCCGGCTTAGAAGGAAAGGAAGGTGTAGGCATCTCTCACAGGTAATGGAATAAGTGCCAATATAATAACACATGTTGGAGAGTAGATGTGTAGAAGGAGATATATCTGGATCCAGGTAAGAAGGGAAGGAAGGTGTAGGCGTGTCTCACAGGTAATGGAATAAGAGCCTATATAATAACACATATGTTGGAGAGTAGCTGTGTAGAAGGAGATATACCTGGATCCGGCTAAGAAGAGAAGGAAGGTGTAGGAATGTCTCATAGGTAATGGAATAAGTGCCTATATAATAACACACATGTTGGAGAGTAGCTGTGTAGAAGGAGTTATAGCTGGATCTGGCTGTGAAGGAAAGTAAGGTGTAGGCATGTCTCACAGGTAATGGAATAAGTGCCTATATAATAACACACATGTTGGAGAGTAGCTGTGTAGAAGGAGTTATACCTGGATATGGCTGAGAAGGGAAGGAAGGTGTAGGCATGTCTCACAGGTAATGGAATAAGTGCCTATATAATAACACATATGTTGGAGAGTAGCTGTGTAGAAGGAGTTATACCTGGATCCAGCTAAGAAGAGAAGGAAGGTGTAGGAATGTCTCATAGGTAATGGAATAAGAGCCTATATAATTACACACATGTTGGAGAGTAGCTGTGTAGAAGGAGTTATACCTGGATCCGGCTGAGAAGGGAAGGAAGATATAGGCATGTCTCACAGGTAATGGAATAAGTGCCTATATAATAACACGGGGATTAGCTCTGTATAATGGGTTATACCTTGGTCTTCCTGTGAAGGGAAGGAAGCTGTAGTTGTGTATCACAGGTAATGGAATAAGTGCCTATATAATAACACATATGTTGGAGAGTAGCTGTGTAAAAGTTATACCTGGATCCGTCTAAGAAGAGAAGGAAGGTGTAGGCATGTATCATAGGTAATGGAATAAGTGCCTATATAATAACACACATGTTTGAGAGTAGCTGTGTAGAAGAGTTATACCTGGATCCGTCTAAGAAGGAAAGGAAGGTGTAGGCTTGTCTCACAGGTAATAAAATAAGTGCCTATATAATAACACAAATGTTGGAGAGTAGCTGTGTAGAAGAGTTATACCTGGATCCAGCTAAGAAGGGAAGGAAGGTGTAGGCGTGTCTCACAGGTAATGGAATAAGTGCCTATATTATAACATATGTTCGAGAGTAGCTGTGTAGAAGGAGTTATAGCTGGATCTGGCTAAGAGGGGAAGGAAGGTGGAGGCATGTCTCACAGGTAATGGAATGAGTGCCTATATAATAACACATATGTTGGAGAGTAGCTGTGTAGAAGGAGTTATAGCTGGATCTGGGTGTGAAGGGAAGGATGGTGTAGGTGTGTCTCACAGGTAATTGAATAAGTGCCTATATAATAACACACATGTTGGAGAGTAGCTGTGTAGAAGGAGTTATACCTGGATCCGGCTGAGAAGGGAAGGAAGATATAGGCATGTCTCACAGGTAATGGAATAAGTGCCTATATAATGACACGGGGATTAGCTCTGTATAATGGGTTATACCTTGGTCTTCCTGAGAAGGGAAGGAAGCTGTAGTTGTGTATCACAGGTAATGGAATAAGTGCCTATATAATAACACATATGTTGGAGAGTAGCTGTGTAAAAGTTATACCTGGATCCGTCTAAGAAGAGAAGGAAGGTGTAGGCATGTATCATAGGTAATGGAATAAGTGCCTATATAATAACACACATGTTTGAGAGTAGCTGTGTAGAAGAGTTATACCTGGATCCGTCTAAGAAGGAAAGGAAGGTGTAGGCTTGTCTCACAGGTAATAAAATAAGTGCCTATATAATAACACAAATGTTGGAGAGTAGCTGTGTAGAACAGTTATACCTGGATCCAGCTAAGAAGGGAAGGAAGGTGTAGGCGTGTCTCACAGGTAATGGAATAAGTGCCTATATTATAACATATGTTCGAGAGTAGCTGTGTAGAAGGAGTTATAGCTGGATCTGGCTAAGAGGGGAAGGAAGGTGGAGGCATGTCTCACAGGTAATGGAATGAGTGCCTATATAATAACACATATGTTGGAGAGTAGCTGTGTAGGAGGAGTTATACCTGGATCCGCTAAGAAGAGAAGGAAGGTGTAGGCATGTCTCATAGGTAATGGAATAAGTGCCTATATAATAACACACATGTTGGAGAGTAGCTGTGTAGAAGGAGTTATAGCTGGATCTGGCGAAGAAGGGAAGGATGGTGTAGGTGTGTCTCACAGGTAATGGAATAAGTGCCTATATAATAACACACATGTTGGAGAGTAGCTGTGTAGGAGGAGTTATACCTGGATCCAGCTGAGAAAGGAAGGAAGGTATAGGCTTGTCTCACATGTAATGGAATAAGTGCCTATATAATAACACACATGTTGGAGAGTAGCTGTGTAGAAGGAGTTATAGCTGGATCTGGCTGAGATGGGAAGGATGGTGTAGGTGTGTCTCACAGGTAATGGAATAAGTGCCTATATAATACCACACATGTTGGAGAGTAACTGTGTAGAAGGAGTTATACCTGGATCCGGCTGAGAAGGGAAGGAAGGTATAGGCGTGTCTCACAGGTAATGGAATAAGTGCCTATATAATAACACATATGTTGGAGAATAGCTGTGTAGAAGGAGTTATTCCTAAATCCGGCTGAGAAGGGAAGGAAGGTGTAGGCATTTCTCTTAGGTAATGGAATAAGTGCCTATATAATAACACATATGTTGGAGAGTAGCTGTGTAGAAGGAGTTATACATGGATTCGCCTAATAAGAGAAGGATGGTATAGGCGTGTCTCACAGGTAATGGAATAAGTGTCTATATAATAACATATGTAGGAGAGTAGCTTGTGTAGAAGGAGTTATACCTAAATCTGGCTGAGAAGGGAAGGAAGGTGTAGGCGTGTCTCACAGGTAATGGATTAAGTGCCTATATAATAACACATATGTTGGAGAGTAGCTGTGTAGAAGGAGTTATACCTGGATCCGGCTGAGAAGGAAAGGAAGGTATAGGCATGTCTCACAGGTAATGGAATAAGTGCCTATATAATAACACACATGTTGGAGAGTAGCTGTGTAGAAGGAGTTATACCTGAATCTGGCTGAGAAGGGAAGGAAGCTGTAGGCATGTCTCACAGGTAATGGAATAAGTGCCTACATAATAACACACATGTTGGAGAGTAGCTGTGTTGAAGGAGTTATACCTGGATCCATCTATGAAGGGAAGGAAGGTGTAGGCATGTATCATAGGTAATGGAATAAGTGCCTATATAATAACACATATGTTGGAGAGTAGCTGTGTAGAATAATTAAAGCTGATTCCGGCTTAGAAGGAAAGGAAGGTGTAGGCATCTCTCACAGGTAATGGAATAGGTGCCTATATAATAACACATGTTGGAGAGTAGATGTGTAGAAGGAGATATATCTGGATCCAGCTAAGAAGGGAAGGAAGGTGTAGGCGTGTCACACAGGTAATGGAATAAGAGCCTATACAATAACACATATGTTGGAGAGTAGCTGTGTAGAAGGAGTTATACCTGGATCCGGCTAAGAAGAGAAGGAAGGTGTAGGAATGTCTCATAGGTAATGGAATAAGTGCCTATATAATAACACACATGTTGGAGAGTAGCTGTGTAGAAGGAGTTATACCTGGATCCGGCTGAGAAGGAAAGGAAGGTATAGGCATGTCTCACAGGTAATGGAATAAGTGCCTATATAATAACACACATGTTGGAGAGTAGCTGTGTAGAAGGAGTTATACCTGAACCTGGCTGAGAAGGGAAGGAAGCTGTAGGCATGTCTCACAGGTAATGGAATAAGTGCCTATATAATAACACACATGTTGGAGAGTAGCTGTGTTGAAGGAGTTATACCTGGATCCATCTATGAAGGGAAGGAAGGTGTAAGCATGTATCATAGGTAATCGAATAAGTGCCTATATAATAACACATATGTTGGAGAGTAGCTGTGTAGAAGGAGTTATACCTGGATCCAGCTAAGAAGGGAAGGAAGGTGTTGGTGTGTCTCACAGGTAATGGAATAAGTGCCTATATTATAACATATGTTGGAGAGTAGCTGTGTAGAAGGAGTTATACCTGGATCTGACTGAGAAGGGAAGGAAGGTGGAGGCGTGTCTCACAGGTAATAGAATAAGTGCCTATATAATATCACATATGTTGGAGAGTAGCTGTGTAGAAGGAGTTATAAATTGATCCGGCTGAGAAGGGAAGTAAGGTGTAGGCGTGTCTCACAGGTAATGGAGTAAGTGCCTATATAATAACATATGTAGGAGAGTAGCTTGTGTAGAAGGAGTTATACCTGGATCTGGATCTAAATGGAAGGAAGGTGTAGGAGTGTCTCACAGGTAATGGAATAAGTGCCTATATAATAATACAGGGATTTGCTCTGTACAATGGGTTATACCTTGGTCTGGCTGAGAAGAGAAGGATGTTGTAGGCATGTCTCACAGGTAATAGAATAAGTGCCTATATAATAACACACATGTTGGAGAGTAGCTGTGTAGAAGGAGTTATACCTGGATCCGGCTAAGAAGAGAAAGAAGGTGTAGGCATGTCTCATAGGTAATGGAATAAGTGCCTATATAATAACACACATGTTGGAGAGTAGCTGTGTAGGAGGAGTTATACCTGGATCCGGCTGAGAAGGGAAGGAAGGTATAGGCTTGTCTCACATGTAATGGAATAAGTGCCTATATAATAACACACATGTTGGAGAGTAGCTGTGTAGAAGGAGTTATACCTGAATCTGGCTGAGAATTGAAGGAAGGTATAGGCGTGTCTCACAGGTAATGGAATAAGTGCCTATATAATAACACATATGTTGGAGAATAGCTGTGTAGAAGGAGTTATTCCTGGATCCGGCTGAGAAGGGAAGGAAGGTGTAGGCATGTCTCATAGGTAATGGAATAAGTGCCTATATAATAACACATATGTTGGAGAGTAGCTGTGTAGAAGGAGTTATACATGGATTCGCCTAATAAGAGAAGGATGGTGTAGACGTATCTCACAGGTAATGGAATAAGTGTCTATATAATAACATATGTAGGAGAGTAGCTTGTGTAGAAGGAGTTATACCTAGATCTGGCTGAGAAGGGAAGGAAGGTGTAGGCGTGTCTCACAGGTAATGGATTAAGTGCCTATATAATAACACATATGTTGGAGAATAGCTGTGTAGAAGGAGTTATTCCTGGATCTGGCTGAGAAGGGAAGGGAGGTGTAGGCATGTCTCATAGGTAATGGAATAAGTGCCTATATAATAACACATATGTTGGAGAGTAGCTGTGTAGAATAATTAAAGCTGATTCCAGCTTAGAAGGAAAGGAAGGTGTAGGCATCTCTCACAGGTAATGGAATAAGTGCCTATATAATAACACATGTTGGAGAGTAGATGTGTAGAAGGAGATATATCTGGATCCAGCTAAGAAGGGAAGGAAGGTGTAGGCGTGTCTCACAGGTAATGGAATAAGAGCCTATACAATAACACAAATGTTGGAGAGTAGCTGTGTAGAAGGAGTTATACCTGGATCCGGCTAAGAAGAGAAGGAAGGTGTAGGCGTGTGTCTCACAGGTAATGGAATAATTGCCTATATAATAACACAAGTGTTGGAGAGTAGCTGTGTATAAGGAGTTATACCTGGATCCGGCTAAGAAGAGAAGGAAGGTGTAGGAATGTCTCACAGGTAATGGAATAAGTGCCTATATAAAAACACATATGTTGGAGAGTAGATGTGTAGAAGGCGTTATACCTGGATCCGGCTGAGAAGGGAAGGAAGGTGTAGGCATGTCTCACAGGTAATGGAATAAGTGCCTATATAATAACACATATGTTGGAGTGTAGCTGTGTAGAAGGAGTTATACCTGGATCCGGCTGAGAAGAGAAGGAAGGTGTAGGCGTGTGTCACTGGTAATGGAATAAGTGCCTATATAATAACACATATGATGGAGAGTAGCTGTGTAGAAGGAGTTATAGCTGGATCTGGCTGAGAAGGGAAGGAAGGTGTAGGAATGTCTCATAGGTAATGGAATAAGTGCCTATATAATAACACACATGTTGGAGAGTAGCTGTGTAGAAGGAGTTATACCTGGATCCGGCTCAGAAGGAAAGGAAGGTATAGGCATGTCTCACAGGTAATGGAATAAGTTCCTATATAATAACACACATGTTGGAGAGTAGCTGTGTAGAAGGAGTTATACCTGGATACGGCTGAGAAGGGAAGGAAGGTGTAGGCATGTCTCACAGGTAATGGAATAAGTGCCTATATAATAACACACGTGTTGGAGAGTAGCTGTGTAGAAGGAGTTATACCTGGATCCGGCTGAGAAGGGAAGGAAGGTGTAGGCATGTCTCACAGGTAATGGAATAAGTGCCTATATAATAACACATATGTTGGAGTGTAGCTGTGCAGAAGGAGTTATACCTGGATCCGGTTGAGAAGGGAAGGAAGGTGTAGGCGTGTCTCAGGTGTTGGAATAAGTGCCTATATAATAACATGGGGATTAGCTCTGTACAATGGGTTATACCTTGGTCTTCCTGAGAAGGGAAGGAAGCTATAGTTGTGTATCACAGATAATGGAATAAGTGCCTATATAATAACACATATGTTGGAGAGTAGCTGTGTAGAAGAGTTATACCTGGATCCGTCTAAGAAGTGAAGGAAGGTGTAGGCGTGTCTCACAGGTAATGGAATAAGTGCCTATATAATACCACATATGGTGGAGAGTAGCTGTGTAGAAGGAGTTATAGCTGGATCTGGCTAAGAAGGGAAGGAAGGTGGAGGCGTGTCTCACATGTAATGGAATAAGTGCCTATATAATAACACACATGTTGGAGAGTAGCTGTGTAGAAGGAGTTATACCTGGATCTGGCTAAGAAGGGAAGGAAGCTGTAGGCGTGTCTCACAGGTAATGGAATAAGTGCCTATATAATAACACACATGTTGGAGAGTAGCTGTGTAGAAGGAGTTATACCTGGATCTGGCTAAGAAGGGAAGGAAGGTGAAGGCGTGTCTCACAGGTAATGGAATAAGTGCCTATATAATAACACACATGTTGGAGAGTAGCTGTGTATTAGGAGTTATACCTGGATCCGGCTGAGAAGGGAAGGAAGGTGTAGGCTTGTCTCACATGTAATGGAATAAGTGCCTATATAATAACACATATGTAGGAGAGTAGCTGTGTAGAAAGAGTTATACCTGGATCTGGCTGAGAAGGGAAGGAAGGTGTAGGCGTGTCTCACAGGTAATGGAATAAGTGCCTATATAATAACACATATGTTGGAGAGTAGCTGTGTAGAAGAGTTATACCTGGATCCGGCTGAGAAGGGAAGGAAGGTGTAGGTGTGTCTCACAGGTAATGGAATAAGTGCCTATATAATAACATATATGTTGGAGAGTAGCTGTGTAGAAGAGTTATACCTGGATCCGGCTGAGAAGGGAAGGAAGGTGTAGGCGTGTCTCACAGGTAATGGAATAAGTGCCTATATAATAACACACATGTTGGAGAGTAGCTGTGTAGAAGGAGTTATACCTGGATCCGGCTGAGAAGGGAAGGAAGGTGTAGGCATGTCTCACAGGTAATGGAATAAGTGCCTATATAATAACACATATGTTGGAGAGTAGCTGTGTAGAAGAAGTTATACCTGGATCCGGCTGAGAAGGGAAGGAAGGTGTAGGCTTGTCTCACATGTAATGGAATAAGTGCCTATATAATAACACATATGTTGGAGAATAGCTGTGTAGAAGGAGTTATTCCTGGATCTGGCTGAGAAGGGAAGGGAGGTGTAGGCATGTCTCATAGGTAATGGAATAAGTGCCTATATAATAACACATATGTTGGAGAGTAGCTGTGTAGAATAATTAAAGCTGATTCCGGCTTAGAAGGAAAGGAAGGTGTAGGCATCTCTCACAGGTAATGGAATAAGTGCCAATATAATAACACATGTTGGAGAGTAGATGTGTAGAAGGAGATATATCTGGATCCAGGTAAGAAGGGAAGGAAGGTGTAGGCGTGTCTCACAGGTAATGGAATAAGAGCCTATATAATAACACATATGTTGGAGAGTAGCTGTGTAGAAGGAGTTCTACCTGGATCCGGCTAAGAAGAGAAGGAAGGTGTAGGAATGTCTCATAGGTAATGGAATAAGTGCCTATATAATAACACACATGTTGGAGAGTAGCTGTGTAGAAGGAGTTATAGCTGGATCAGGCTGTGAAGGGAAGGAAGGTGTAGGTGTGTCTCACAGGTAATGGATTAAGTGCCTATATAATAACACACATGTTGGAGAGTAGTTGTGTAAAATGAGTTATACCTGGATCCGGCTGAGAAGGAATGGAAGGTATAGGCATGTCTCACAGGTAATGGAATAAGTGCCTATATAATAACACACATGTTGGAGAGTAGCTGTGTAGAAGGAGTTATACCTGGATATGGCTGAGAAGGGAAGGAAGGTGTAGGCATGTCTCACAGGTAATGGAATAAGTGCCTATATAATAACACATATGTTGGAGAGTAGCTGTGTAGAAGGAGTTATACCTGGATCCAGCTAAGAAGAGAAGGAAGGTGTAGGAATGTCTCATAGGTAATGGAATAAGAGCCTATATAATTACACACATGTTGGAGAGTAGCTGTGTAGAAGGAGTTATACCTGGATCCGGCTGAGAAGGGAAGGAAGATATAGGCATGTCTCACAGGTAATGAAATAAGTGCCTATATAATAACACGGGGATTAGCTCTGTATAATGGGTTATACCTTGGTCTTCCTGAGAAGGGAAGGAAGCTGTAGTTGTGTATCACAGGTAATGGAATAAGTGCCTATATAATAACACACATGTTGGAGAGTAGCTGTGTAGAAGAGTTATACCTGGATCCGTCTAAGAAGGAAAGGAAGGTGTAGGCTTGTCTCACAGGTAATAAAATAAGTGCCTATATAATAACACAAATGTTGGAGAGTAGCTGTGTAGAAGAGTTATACCTGGATCCAGCTAAGAAGGGAAGGAAGGTGTAGGCGTGTCTCACAGGTAATGGAATAAGTGCCTATATTATAACATATGTTCGAGAGTAGCTGTGTAGAAGGAGTTATAGCTGGATCTGGCTAAGAGGGGAAGGAAGGTGGAGGCATGTCTCACAGGTAATGGAATGAGTGCCTATATAATAACACATATGTTGGAGAGTAGCTGTGTAGGAGGAGTTATACCTGGATCCGGCTAAGAAGAGAAGGAAGGTGTAGGCATGTCTCATAGGTAATGGAATAAGAGCCTATATAATAACACACATGTTGGAGAGTAGCTGTGTAGAAGGAGTTATAGCTGGATCTGGCGAAGAAGGGAAGGATGGTGTAGGTGTGTCTCACAGGTAATGGAATAAGTGCCTATATAATAACACACATGTTGGAGAGTAGCTGTGTAGGAGGATTTATACCTGGATCCGGCTGAGAAAGGAAGGAAGGTATAGGCTTGTCTCACATATAATGGAATAAGTGCCTATATAATAACACACATGTTGGAGAGTAGCTGTGTAGAAGGAGTTATAGCTGGATCTGGCTGAGAGGGGAAGGATGGTGTAGGTGTGTCTCACAGGTAATGGAATAAGTGCCTATATAATACCACACATGTTGGAGAGTAGCTGGGTAGGAGGAGTTATACCTGGATCCGGCTGAGAAGGGAAGGAAGGTATAGGCGTGTCTCACAGGTAATGGAATAAGTGCCTATATAATAACACATATGTTGGAGAATAGCTGTGTAGAAGGAGTTATTCCTGGATCCGGCTGAGAAGGGAAGGAAGGTGTAGGCATGTCTCATAGGTAATGGAATAAGTGCCTATATAATAACACATATGTTGGAGAGTAGCTGTGTAGAAGGAGTTATACATGGATTCGCCTAATAAGAGAAGGATGGTGTAGACGTATCTCACAGGTAATGGAATAAGTGTCTATATAATAACATATGTAGGAGAGTAGCTTGTGTAGAAGGAGTTATACCTAAATCTGGCTGAGAAGGGAAGGAAGGTGTAGGCGTGTCTCACAGGTAATTGAATAAGTGCCTATATAATAACACACATGTTGGAGAGTAGCTGTGTAGAAGGAGTTATACCTGGATCCGGCTGAGAAGGGAAGGAAGATATAGGCATGTCTCACAGGTAATGGAATAAGTGCCTATATAATAACACGGGGATTAGCTCTGTATAATGGGTTATACCTTGGTCTTCCTGAGAAGGGAAGGAAGCTGTAGTTGTGTATCACAGGTAATGGAATAAGTGCCTATATAATAACACATATATTGGAGAGTAGCTGTGTAAAAGTTATACCTGGATCCGTCTAAGAAGAGAAGGAAGGTGTAGGCATGTATCATAGGTAATGGAATAAGTGCCTATATAATAACACACATGTTTGAGAGTAGCTGTGTAGAAGAGTTATACCTGGATCCGTCTAAGAAGGAAAGGAAGGTGTAGGCTTGTCTCACAGGTAATAAAATAAGTGCCTATATAATAACACAAATGTTGGAGAGTAGCTGTGTAGAAGAGTTATACCTGGATCCAGCTAAGAAGGGAAGGAAGGTGTAGGTGTGTCTCACAGGTAATGGAATAAGTGCCTATATAATAACACACATGTTGGAGAGTAGCTGTGTAGAAGGAGTTATAGCTGGATCTGGCGAAGAAGGGAAGGATGGTGTAGGTGTGTCTCACAGGTAATGGAATAAGTGCCTATATAATAACACACATGTTGGAGAGTAGCTGTGTAGAAGGAGTTATAGCTGGATCTGGCGAAGAAGGGAAGGATGGTGTAGGTGTGTCTCACAGGTAATGGAATAAGTGCCTATATAATAACACACATGTTGGAGAGTAGCTGTGTAGGAGGAGTTATACCTGGATCCGGCTGAGAAAGGAAGGAAGGTATAGGCTTGTCTCACATGTAATGGAATAAGTGCCTATATAATAACACACATGTTGGAGAGTAGCTGTGTAGAAGGAGTTATAGCTGGATCTGGCTGAGAGGGGAAGGATGGTGTAGGTGTGTCTCACAGGTAATGGAATAAGTGCCTATATAATAACACATATGTTGGAGAATAGCTGTGTAGAAGGAGTTATTCCTGGATCCGGCTGAGAAGGGAAGGAAGGTGTAGGCATGTCTCATAGGTAATGGAATAAGTGCCTATATAATAACACATATGTTGGAGAGTAGCTGTGTAGAAGGAGTTATACATGGATTCGCCTAATAAGAGAAGGATGGTATAGGCGTGTCTCACAGGTAATGGAATAAGTGTCTATATAATAACATATGTAGGAGAGTAGCTTGTGTAGAAGGAGTTATACCTAAATCTGGCTGAGAAGGGAAGGAAGGTGTAGGCGTGTCTCACAGGTAATGGATTAAGTGCCTATATAATAACACATATGTTGGAGAGTAGCTGTGTAGAAGGAGTTATACCTGGATCCGGCTGAGAAGGAAAGGAAGGTATAGGCATGTCTCACAGGTAATGGAATAAGTGCCTATATAATAACACACATGTTGGAGAGTAGCTGTGTAGAAGGAGTTATACCTGAATCTGGCTGAGAAGGGAAGGAAGCTGTAGGCATGTCTCACAGGTAATGGAATAAGTGCCTACATAATAACACACATGTTGGAGAGTAGCTGTGTTGAAGGAGTTATACCTGGATCCATCTATGAAGGGAAGGAAGGTGTAGGCATGTATCATAGGTAATGGAATAAGTGCCTATATAATAACACATATGTTGGAGAGTAGCTGTGTAGAATAATTAAAGCTGATTCCGGCTTAGAAGGAAAGGAAGGTGTAGGCATCTCTCACAGGTAATGGAATAGGTGCCTATATAATAACACATGTTGGAGAGTAGATGTGTAGAAGGAGATATATCTGGATCCAGCTAAGAAGGGAAGGAAGGTGTAGGCGTGTCTCACAGGTAATGGAATAAGAGCCTATACAATAACACATATGTTGGAGAGTAGCTGTGTAGAAGGAGTTATACCTGGATCCGGCTAAGAAGAGAAGGAAGGTGTAGGAATGTCTCATAGGTAATGGAATAAGTGCCTATATAATAACACACCTGTTGGAGAGTAGCTGTGTAGAAGGTTATAGCTGGATCTGGCTGTGAAGGGAAGGATGGTGTAGGTGTGTCTCACAGGTAATGGAATAAGTGCCCATATAATAACACACATGTTGGAGAGTAGCTGTGTAGAAGGAGTTATACCTGGATCCGGCTGAGAAGGAAAGGAAGGTATAGGCATGTCTCACAGGTAATGGAATAAGTGCCTATATAATAACACACATATGTTGGAGAGTAGCTGTGTAGAAGGAGTTATACCTGAATCTGGCTGAGAAGGGAAGGAAGCTGTAGGCATGTCTCACAGGTAATGGAATAAGTGCCTATATAATAACACACATGTTGGAGAGTAGCTGTGTTGAAGGAGTTATACCTGGATCCATCTATGAAGGGAAGGAAGGTGTAGGCATGTATCATAGGTAAAGGAATAAGTGCCTATATAATAACACATATGTTGGAGAGTAGCTGTGTAGAAGAGTTATACCTGGATCCAGCTAAGAAGGGAAGGAAGGTGTTGGTGTGTCTCACAGGTAATGGAATAAGTGCCTATATTATAACATATGTTGGAGAGTAGCTGTGTAGAAGGAGTTATACCTGGATCTGACTGAGAAGGGAAGGAAGGTGGAGGCGTGTCTCACAGGTAATGGAATAAGTGCCTATATAATATCACATATGTTGGAGAGTAGCTGTGTAGAAGGAGTTATAAATTGATCCGGCTGAGAAGGGAAGTAAGGTGTAGGCGTGTCTCACAGGTAATGGAGTAAGTGCCTATATAATAACATATGTAGGAGAGTAGCTTGTGTAGAAGGAGTTATACCTGGATCTGGATCTAAATGGAAGGAAGGTGTAGGAGTGTCTCACAGGTAATGGAATAAGTGCCTATATAATAATACAGGGATTTGCTCTGTACAATGGGTTATACCTTGGTCTGGCTGAGAAGAGAAGGATGTTGTAGGCATGTCTCACAGGTAAAGGAATGAGTGCCTATATAATAATATATGTAGGAGAGTAGCTGTGTAGAAGGAGTTATACCTGGATCCAGCTGAGAAGGGAAGGAAGGTTTAGGCGTGTCTCACAGGTAATGGAATAAGTGCCTATATAATAACACACATGTTGGAGAGTAGCTGTGTAGATGGAGTTATACCTGGATCCGGCGAAGAAGCGAAGGAAGCTGTAGGCATGTCTCACAGGTAATAGAATAAGTGCCTATATAATAACACACATGTTGGAGAGTAGCTGTGTAGAAGGAGTTATACCTGGATCCGGCTAAGAAGAGAAAGAAGGTGTAGGCATGTCTCATAGGTAATGGAATAAGTGCCTATATAATAACACACATGTTGGAGAGTAGCTGTGTAGGAGGAGTTATACCTGGATCCGGCTGAGAAGGGAAGGAAGGTATAGGCTTGTCTCACATGTAATGGAATAAGTGCCTATATAATAACACACATGTTGGAGAGTAGCTGTGTAGAAGGAGTTATACCTGAATCTGGCTGAGAATTGAAGGAAGGTATAGGCGTGTCTCACAGGTAATGGAATAAGTGCCTATATAATAACACATATGTTGGAGAATAGCTGTGTAGAAGGAGTTATTCCTGGATCCGGCTGAGAAGGGAAGGAAGGTGTAGGCATGTCTCATAGGTAATGGAATAAGTGCCTATATAATAACACATATGTTGGAGAGTAGCTGTGTAGAAGGAGTTATACATGG
Source organism: Taudactylus pleione (assembly GCA_031769625.1). Lineage (NCBI taxonomy): Eukaryota > Metazoa > Chordata > Amphibia > Anura > Myobatrachidae > Taudactylus > Taudactylus pleione. The sequence continues at coordinate 80,974 of JAUIMM010002789.1, read as the reverse complement.
ATTCGCCTAATAAGAGAAGGATGGTGTAGACGTATCTCACAGGTAATGGAATAAGTGTCTATATAATAACATATGTAGGAGAGTAGCTTGTGTAGAAGGAGTTATACCTAGATCTGGCTGAGAAGGGAAGGAAGGTGTAGGCGTGTCTCACAGGTAATGGATTAAGTGCCTATATAATAACACATATGTTGGAGAGTAGCTGTGTAGAAGGAGTTATTCCTGGATCTGGCTGAGAAGGGAAGGGAGGTGTAGGCATGTCTCATAGGTAATGGAATAAGTGCCTATATAATAACACATATGTTGGAGAGTAGCTGTGTAGAATAATTAAAGCTGATTCCAGCTTAGAAGGAAAGGAAGGTGTAGGCATCTCTCACAGGTAATGGAATAAGTGCCTATATAATAACACATGTTGGAGAGTAGATGTGTAGAAGGAGATATATCTGGATCCAGCTAAGAAGGGAAGGAAGGTGTAGGCGTGTCTCACAGGTAATGGAATAAGAGCCTATACAATAACACAAATGTTGGAGAGTAGCTGTGTAGAAGGAGTTATACCTGGATCCGGCTAAGAAGAGAAGGAAGGTGTAGGCGTGTGTCTCACAGGTAATGGAATAAGTGCCTATACAATAACACAAATGTTGGAGAGTAGCTGTGTAGAAGGAGTTATACCTGGATCCGGCTAAGAAGAGAAGGAAGGTGTAGGAATGTCTCACAGGTAATGGAATAAGTGCCTATATAAAAACACATATGTTGGAGAGTAGCTGTGTAGAAGGCGTTATACCTGGATCCGGCTGAGAAGGGAAGGAAGGTGTAGGCATGTCTCACAGGTAATGGAATAAGTGCCTATATAATAACACATATGTTGGAGTGTAGCTGTGTAGAAGGAGTTATACCTGGATCCAGCTGAGAAGAGAAGGAAGGTGTAGGCGTGTGTCACTGGTAATGGAATAAGTGCCTATATAATAACACATATGATGGAGAGTAGCTGTGTAGAAGGAGTTATAGCTGGATCTGGCTGTGAAGGGAAGGATGGTGTAGGTGTGTCTCACAGGTAATGGAATAAGTGCCTATATAATAACACACATGTTGGAGAGTAGCTGTGTAGAAGGAGTTATACCTGGATACGGCTGGGAAGGGAAGGAAGGTGTAGGCGTGTCTCACAGGTAATGGAATAAGTGCCTATATAATAACACATATGTTGGAGTGTAGCTGTGTAGAAGGAGTTATACCTGGATCCGGCTGAGAAGAGAAGGAAGGTGTAGGAATGTCTCATAGGTAATGGAATAAGTGCCTATATAATAACACACATGTTGGAGAGTAGCTGTGTAGAAGGAGTTATACCTGGATCCGGCTGAGAAGGAAAGGAAGGTATAGGCATGTCTCATAGGTAATGGAATAAGTGCCTATATAATACCACACATGTTGGAGAGTTAGCACCCCAGTGGATTGTATGGTTAGAAGTGCCGGTCCTACCGGAGAGTTTATATAAATATATATATGTGACACTCTTGCGTGTGTGATAAAATTTGCTATTGATTACCGTTACCAGTGTCCGTCATACCATACAGTATGGTACGGCTGAGAAGGGAAGGATGGTGTAGGCATGTCTCACAGGTAATGGAATAAGTGCCTATATAATAACACATATGTTGGAGTGTAGCTGTGCAGAAGGAGTTATACCTGGATCCGGTTGAGAAGGGAAGGAAGGTGTAGGCGTGTCTCAGGTGTTGGAATAAGTGCCTATATAATAACATGGGGATTAGCTCTGTTCAATGGGTTATACCTTGGTCTTCCTGAGAAGGGAAGGAAGCTGTAGTTGTGTATCACAGATAATGGAATAAGTGCCTATATAATAACACATATGTTGGAGAGTAGCTGTGTAGAAGAGTTATACCTGGATCTGGCTGAGAAGGGAAGGAAGCTGTAGGCGTGTCTCACAGGTAATGGAATAAGTGCCTATATAATAACACATATGTTGGAGTGTAGCTGTGTAGAAGGAGTTATACCTGGATCCGGCTGAGAAGAGAAGGAAGGTGTAGGAATGTCTCATAGGTAGTGGAATAAGTGCCTATATAATAACACACATGTTGGAGAGTAGCTGTGTAGAAGGAGTTATACCTGGATCCGGCTGAGAAGGAAAGGAAGGTATAGGCATGTCTCACAGGTAATGGAATAAGTGCCTATATAATAACACACATGTTGGAGAGTAGCTGTGTAGAAGGAGTTATACCTGGATACGGCTGAGAAGGGAAGGAAGGTGTAGGCATGTCTCACAGGTAATGGAATAAGTGCCTATATAATAACACATATGTTGGAGTGTTGCTGTGTAGAAGGAGTTATACCTGGATCCGGCTGAGAAGAGAAGGAAGGTGTAGGAATGTCTCATAGGTAATGGAATAAGTGCCTATATAATAACACACATGTTGGAGAGTAGCTGTGTAGAAGGAGTTATACCTGGATCCGGCTGAGAAGGAAAGGAAGGTATAGGCATGTCTCACAGGTAATGGAATAAGTGCCTATATAATACCACACATGTTGGAGAGTAGCTGTGTAGAAGGAGTTATACCTGGATACGGCTGAGAAGGGAAGGAAGGTGTAGGCATGTCTCACAGGTAATGGAATAAGTGCCTATATAATAACACATATGTTGGAGTGTAGCTGTGTAGAAGGAGTTATACCTGGATCCGGCTGAGAAGAGAAGGAAGGTGTAGGCATGTCTCACAGGTAATGGAATAAGTGCCTATATAATAACACTTATGTTGGAGTGTAGCTGTGTAGAAGGAGTTATACCTGGATCTGGCTGAGAAGGGAAGGAAGGTGTAGGAATGTCTCATAGGTAATGGAATAAGTGCCTATATAATAACACACATGTTGGAGAGTAGCTGTGTAGAAGGAGTTATACCTGGATACGGCTGAGAAGGGAAGGAAGGTGTAGGCATGTCTCACAGGTAATGGAATAAGTGCCTATATAATAACACATATGTTGGAGTGTAGCTGTGTAGAAGGAGTTATACCTGGATCTGGCTGAGAAGGGAAGGAAGGTGTAGGAATGTCTCATAGGTAATGGAATAAGTGCCTATATAATAACACACATGTTGGAGAGTAGCTGTGTAGAAGGAGTTATACCTGGATCTGGCTGAGAAGGAAAGGAAGGTATAGGCATGTCTCACAGGTAATGGAATAAGTTCCTATATAATAACACACATGTTGGAGAGTAGCTGTGTAGAAGGAGTTATACCTGGATACGGCTGAGAAGGGAAGGAAGGTGTAGGCATGTCTCACAGGTAATGGAATAAGTGCCTATATAATAACACACATGTTGGAGAGTAGCTGTGTAGAAGGAGTTATACCTGGATCCGGCTGAGAAGGGAAGGAAGGTGTAGGCATGTCTCACAGGTAATGGAATAAGTGCCTATATAATAACACATATGTTGGAGTGTAGCTGTGCAGAAGGAGTTATACCTGGATCCGGTTGAGAAGGGAAGGAAGGTGTAGGCGTGTCTCAGGTGTTGGAATAAGTGCCTATATAATAACATGGGGATTAGCTCTGTACAATGGGTTATACCTTGGTCTTCCTGAGAAGGGAAGGAAGCTGTAGTTGTGTATCACAGATAATGGAATAAGTGCCTATATAATAACACATATGTTGGAGAGTAGCTGTGTAGAAGAATTATACCTGGATCCATCTAAGAAGTGAAGGAAGGTGTAGGCGTGTCTCACAGGTAATGGAATAAGTGCCTATATAATACCACATATGTTGGAGAGTAGCTGTGTAGAAGGAGTTATAGCTGGATCCGGCTGAGAAGGGAAGGAAGGTGTAGGCATGTCTCACAGGTAATGGAATAAGTGAATATATAATAACACATATGTTGTAGAGTAGCTGTGTAGAAGGCGTTATACCTGGGTCCGGCTGAGAAGGGAAGGAAGGTGTAGGCGTGTCTCACAGGTAATGGAATAAGTGCCTATATAATAACACATATGTTGGAGAGTAGCTGTGTAGAAGGAGTTATATCTGGATCTGGCTGAGAAGGGAAGTGATAGAGGCCAGAAATGCTGTTCGGTTGGCTTTATTCTGTTTGCTGTTTTTATGTTTCATTAGCAGTCTTATGTAATGTGATTTGTTGTAATTATAAAGATTGTGTTGCTAATTCACATTTATTATGACTTCACATCCGGGTTAGAGACATAAGGTTATGTGGGTAGGTTCTGTCCCTGTGCTGGCTTGTCCTGATGAAGGTCTCTCAGAAGAACAAAACGTCAGCTTCTACTTGTGAGATGTTCATGTGCACAGAGCAGTACTTGTACTGTGAGATCGCTCGCGGTGACTCCTAAGCCGCAGGATGATTGATACGCTGTGGCCGTATGGCCCAGGAAAAGAACGGTGATGGGCATCTTCCCAGAAAACGAGGAAATATCAGCCTGGTTTTATGGTTTTTGCGAGGCCCTTGTCTTCAGTTGCCCCTGCAGCGTGATATAAATGGCCATTCTGAGTAACCTGAGGGTCAGATGGCCGATTTTCATGCAAGTGATCCAATGACTGTGTCCTCGGACGCAGCAGCATATCACAGGAGACTAGTTACACAAGTTGCCTCCTGCTGCATTAGCATCATTACGCACAGCTGCTGTGTAGAAAGTTGATAGTACTATGGGCCTGATTGAGAATTGTATGCTAACACTTAAGCACTATTGAGGGCGGTTAGCACCCCAGTGGATTGTATGGTTAGAAGTGCCGGTCCTACCGGAGAGTTTATATAAATATATATATGTGACACTCTTGCGTGTGTGATAAAATTTGCTATTGATTACCGTTACCAGTGTCCGTCATACCATACAGTACTTCATTCAGCCTAGGGTTAGGATTAGATTTTTGGGGTAATTGGTATTGAGGCCCACATATATACAGTACAGTACAAAGAGAGGAGGGGCTGGTCAAACACATCATCTGCAGTGTCGGTAACGGTATGTACTGTGTTATGCTGACTTTTGTTTCTTTACAATTTATCTTTTTTTTTTTTTATAAATATGATGTATTGTATGATGATCATGACTGATTGTCTTATTCTACCATATCTTTTCATGTTATTTCTCTGTTGCACAAAGTATTTTTCTCAGTATTGGTATTCAGGATGGCTTATAGCACAGTACAGTGGATATTTTTTATGCTATGGTTGTCTGGTTTTATTTTCTACCATATGTTGTAATGTTATTTCATGTTATTGTATTTCTTAGTCTTTTTCTTTGTATTGGTATTTCTTTTATACACAAATCTAGCAGTGGCTGGCAAGGAGGATGCAAACAGTAGAAGTAAAGGATTGGAGAGATGAGCCAGGAGAGGAGAGAGGAGCCGGTAAAGAGGAGGAGGCAGGTGAAGAGTAGAGAGGAGGAACTGGATGGAGGAGAGTGGAGGAGCCAGGTGAAGAGGAGAGAGGAGGACCTGGGTGAAGGAGAGACGAGGAGATCGGAGGAGCCGGGTGATGAGTTGAGTGGAGGAGATAGGAGTAGTCGGGTGAATAGGAGGAGAGAGGAGGCTGGGTGGAGAGGAAAGAGGAGGACCCAGGTGAAGAGGATTAGATGAGGGAGGAGAAGCTAAATAAAGAGAAGAGAGTTTGAGCTGGGTGAAGATGAGGAGAGAGGAGGAGCCGAGTGAAGATGAGTAGAGAGGAGGAACCGGGTGAAGATGAGGTGAGAGTTTGAGCCGGGGGAAGATGAGGCGAGAGTTTGAGCCGGGGGAAGATGAGGCGAGAGTTTGAGCCGGGGAAGATGAGTAGAGAGGAGGAGCTGGTGGGAGATGAGTAGAGAGGAGGATTGAAGATGAGTAGATAGAGGAGCTGGGTGAAGATGAGGAGAGAGGAGGAGCTGGGGGAAGATGAGGAGGCAGTAGATAGAGGAGGAGCTGGGTGAAGTTGAGAGAGGAGGAGCCGGGTGAAGATGAGGAGAGAGGAGGAGCCGGGGGAAGATGAGTAGAGAGGAGGAGCCGGGTGAAGATGAGGAGAGAGGAGGAGCCGGGTGAAGATGAGGAGAGAGGAGGAGCTGGGTGAAGATGAGGAGAGAGGAGGATTGAAGATGAGTAGATAGAGGAGCTGGGTGAAGATGAGGAGAGAGGAGGAGCTGGGGGAAGATGAGGAGGCAGTAGATAGAGGAGGAGCTGGGTGAAGTTGAGAGAGGAGGAGCTGGGTGAAGTTGAGAGAGGAGGAGCTGGGTGAAGTTGAGAGAGGAGGAGCTGGGAGAAGATGAGGAGAGAGGAGGAGCCGGGTGAAGATGAGGAGAGAGGAGGAGCCAGGTGAAGATGAGGAGAGAGGAGGAGCCGGGTGAAGATGAGGAGGCAGTAGATAGAGGAGGAGCCGGGGGAAGATGAGGAGAGGAGGAGCCGGGGGAAGATGAGGAGGCAGTAGAGGAGGAGCCAGGTGAAGATGAGGAGAGAGGAGGAGCCGGGTGAAGATGAGGAGAGAGGAGGAGCCGGGGGAAGATGAGTAGAGAGGAGGAGAGAAGATGAGTAGAGAGGAGGAGCCGTGTGAAGATGAGTAGAGAGGAGGAGCCGGGGGAAGATGAGGAGGCAGTAGATAGAGGAGGAGCCGGGTGAAGATGAGTAGAGAGGAAGAGCTGGGGGGAGATGAATAGAGTGGAGGAGCTGGGGGAAGATGAGGAGGCAGTAGATAGAGGAGGAGCCGGGTGAAGATGAGTAGAGAGGAAGAGCTGGGGGGAGATGAATAGAGTGGAGGAGCTGGGGGAAGATGAGGAGGCAGTAGATAGAGGAGGAGCATGTAAAGAGGAAGGGATGTGTCAAGGATGAGTGGAAAAGAGGAGGAAGCAGGAGAAGAGTCGGTGAGAACATGAACAGAGAGTAGGTGCATGTAGAAAAGTAGATGTAACAAGGATTATCGAAGAAGAGAGGAAAGAAGATGAGGAGCCTGGAGAAGATGAACAGAGAGAGAAGGGGCAGGAAGAAGAAATTGTACCAAGTTCATTGTCATTATACAGCAAATTAGTGCAATTTCGGTGTAATACAAGTCTGCACATTATTGTAGTGTAGATATTGCCATCCACAGTCCTTGCAGTGGTGGGAGGGTGGCATCAGATGTGGCCATGTCCCACCGGCGGCTGCTGGAAGGCAATCTCCAATCATACCGTACAGTAGTATGGCGCGCCTCTTGTCATTTTGTACCCTGTACAGCAAATCAATAACAAGAAAAAACCTGATGCATTGTATAACGTATAAATTACTAATGTGTATCTGCATGTGTGTAAATTGGTGTCAGTTCTGTAGTAAATAAATAATAATGTGAATAATGTGTGTAAATAATGTGTGTAAATTATATATATTAGATAATAATTTGCAGCATAAATACATTTTTTGGTGCAATGTATAATAATATAAGAATAATCATAAAAACCATACACACATTCGCTCTTATTTAACTTTTTTGCACTTTAATAAAACACTTTTTGGCCATGATGTGTTAGTAAATTTTGCCCTTACCATGCTTATTCCTTCTAAGCGGCGGGATCTAACCCCACCAGCCGGCACAGAGAAACCAAGTCAATTTCCACTTATTCTACCAGGTGTTTCCTCTATTTTGTAGTAGTATGTTCACTCACCCTAGAAGCATTTGTGTTCCTGCAGATGGTCATGCCCATTAAATGACTATCAGGACTCCCCACCTGCTCATCAGGCTTCTTTACATGAGATCGGAGGTTCCCATGTGCCCTGTACATGGCCATCAGGACTCCCCACCTGCTCATCAGGCTTCCCTACATGCAATCTGATGTTCTCATGTGCCCTGTACATGGCCATCAGGACTCCCCACCTGCTCATCAGGCTTCTTTACATGCGATCAGATGTTCTCACATGCCCTGTACATGGCCATCAGGACTCCCCACCTGCTCATCAGGCTTCTTTACATGTGATCAGATGTTCTCACGTGCCCTGTACATGGCCATCAGGACTCCCCACCTGCTCATCAGGCTTCTTTACATGTGATCGGACGTTCTCATGTGCCCTGTACATGGCCATCAGGACTCCCCACCTGCTCATCAGGCTTCCCTACATGCAATCTGATGTTCTCACGTGCCCTGTACATGGCCATCAGGACTCCCCACCTGCTCATCAGGCTTCTTTACATGTGATCAGACGTTCTCCCGTGCCCTTTACATGGCCATCAGGACTCCCCACCTGCTCATCAGGCTTCTTTACATGTGATCAGACGTTCTCACATGCCGTGTACGTGGAAATCAGGACTCCCCACCTGCTCATCAGGCTTCCATACATGCGATCAGATGTTCTCATGTGCCCTTTACATGGCAATCAGGACTCCCCACCTGCTCATCAGGCTTCTTTACATGAGATCGGACGTTCTCATGTGCCCTGTACATGGCCATCAGGACTCCCCACCTGCTCATCAGGCTTCCCTACATGCAATCTGATGTTCTCACGTGCCCTGTACATGGCCATCAGGACTCCCCTCCTGCTCATCAGGCTTCCCTACATGCAATCTGATGTTCTCACGTGCCCTGTACATGGCCATTAGGCCTCCCCATCTGCTCATCAGGCTTCTTTACATGTGATCAGACGTTCTCACGTGCCCTTTACATGGTCATCAGGACTCCCCACCTGCTCATCAGGCTTCTTTACATGTGATCAGATGTTCTCATGTGCCCTGTACATGGCCATCAGGACTCCCCACCTGCTAATCAGGCTTCCCTACATGCAATCTGATGTTCTCACGTGCCCTGTACATGGCCATTAGGCCTCCCCATCTGCTCATCAGGCTTCTTTACATGTGATCAGATGTTCTCACGTGCCCTGTACATGGCCATCAGGCCTCGCCACCTGCTCATCAGGCTTCTTTACATGTGATCAGACATCTCATGTGCCCTGTACATGGCCATCAGGCCTCCCACCTGCTCATCAGGCTTCCGTACATGCTATCAGATGTTCTCATGTGCCCTTTACATGGCAATCAGGACTTCCGACCTGCTGATCAGGCTGCCCTACATGTGATCAGATGTTCTCACGTGCCCTGTACATGGCCATCAGGCCTCGCCACCTGCTCATCAGGCTTCTTTACATGTGATCAGACATCTCATGTGCCCTGTACATGGCCATCAGGCCTCCCACCTGCTCATCAGGCTTCCGTACATGCTATCAGATGTTCTCATGTGCCCTTTACATGGCAATCAGGACTCCCCACCTGCTCATCAGGCTTCTTTACATGTGATCAGACATCTCATGTGCCCTGTACATGGCCATCAGGCCTCCCACCTGCTCATCAGGCTTCCGTACATGCTATCAGATGTTCTCACGTGCCCTTTACATGGCCATCAGGACTCCCCACCTGCTCATCAGGCTTCTTTACATGTGATCAAATGTTCTCATGTGCCCTGTACATGGCCATCAGGACTCCCCACCTGCTAATCAGGCTTCCCTACATGCAATCTGATGTTCTCACGTGCCCTGTACATGGCCATTAGGCCTCCCCATCTGCTCATCAGGCTTCTTTACATGTGATCAGATGTTCTCACGTGCCCTGTACATGGCCATCAGGCCTCGCCACCTGCTCATCAGGCTTCTTTACATGTGATCAGATGTTCTCATGTGCCCTTTACATGGCAATCAGGACTCCCCACCTGCTCATCAGGCTTCTTTACATGTGATCAGACATCTCATGTGCCCTGTACATGGCCATCAGGCCTCCCACCTGCTCATCAGGCTTCCGTACATGCTATCAGATGTTCTCACGTGCCCTTTACATGGCCATCAGGACTCCCCATCTGCTCATCAGGCTTCTTTACATGTGATCAGATGTTCTCACGTGCCCTGTACATGGCCATCAGGCCTCGCCACCTGCTCATCAGGCTTCTTTACATGTGATCAGACATCTCATGTGCCCTGTACATGGCCATCAGGCCTCCCACCTGCTCATCAGGCTTCCGTACATGCTATCAGATGTTCTCACGTGCCCTTTACATGGCCATCAGGACTCCCCATCTGCTCATCAGGCTTCTTTACATGTGATCAGACATCTCATGTGCCCTGTACATGGCCATCAGGCCTCCCACCTGCTCATCAGGCTTCCGTACATGCTATCAGATGTTCTCATGTGCCCTTTACATGGCAATCAGGACTCCCCTCCTGCTCATCAGGCTTCCCTACATGCAATCTGATGTTCTCACGTGCCCTGTACATGGCCATTAGGCCTCCCCATCTGCTCATCAGGCTTCTTTACATGTGATCAGACGTTCTCACGTGCCCTTTACATGGCCATCAGGACTCCCCACCTGCTCATCAGGCTTCTTTACATGTGATCAGATGTTCTCATGTGCCCTGTACATGGCCATCAGGACTCCCCACCTGCTAATCAGGCTTCCCTACATGCAATCTGATGTTCTCACGTGCCCTGTACATGGCCATTAGGCCTCCCCACCTGCTCATCAGGCTTCTTTACATGTGATCAGACATCTCATGTGCCCTGTACATGGCCATCAGGCCTCCCACCTGCTCATCAGGCTTCCGTACATGCGATCAGATGTTCTCATGTGCCCTTTACATGGCAATCAGGACTTCCGACCTGCTGATCAGGCTGCCCTACATGTGATCAGATGTTCTAACATGTCCTTTACCACTTGTCCTCTTTAAACGACTGGCGACAGTAAGGAGGCAGTTGGGATGTTTGGCACCAGCATTATGCCACATAGATAAGCACCACACATTTAGGGCAGGATGTACTAAAGAGAAAATGCGTCCAAAACTCCAAAAACTGCAGTTTTCAAAGAGTCGGCCACATTCCCCATATGTACAAAGCTCCTGAAAGCAAAACTTTCCGGAGCTTGTACACAGTAGGCAATGCTGTCTATAGCTGGCTCTCCCTAACAGAAGCTTATGGGCTTTTCCCAATGATCTCCGTGAGAGAGATCCAAAAGGGTTCCTCCAAGGCCCCCCTGCGGCTCGCACATCGGCGTTGGTTAATAACGCCGCTATACATGCAGTAAGTGGTGAAATGTATCACATCCTTAATGAAGTGTTTGATACATCCCACGTATAATCACATAACCAACTGAGTACATCTGTAAATACTCCAGCACAAAACCCAATTCCAGAGATACAAGTCCTGGTCGTGTACAGCGCTGTACCATAGCGCATGGCACTGCTTTATTAGGTAACGCTGCCCCAGGTCTTTTTGTTACAGTTGTAAAAGAAAACGCCAGAACTGACAAACTTTTAAATTTTTTATGATGAAAGATTAAAAATATAGAAAAAGAAACAAATACAATAGAAGCCGGCTGTTAGCGACTGACCGTAATGCTCATTTTCTGCAACAATTTTTTTTTTTTTTTTTTTTACTAAAACATTTTATTCTTTTAACAATTTTACAATTTGAATTAAATAAAAATAGCACCTATTAATATCGCAAAACACGCCTGCTAAACTTCTGAAACGATTACAATTATTATAACTTAACATCAGCACTTTAAAATATCCGCTGTATTAAAATTTTCATTAAATGTTACAAAATATATACACACTATAACACCATGGACGCCACTGGATGCCGGGGTCAAATAAAATACGTCCCAAACAGGTCAGAGATTGTGCTGCAACATCTGTTACAGTCAGAAAACCTAAGCGCTCTCTGTGCACCATATACACTGTGCTACGTATGGCTATCCCGAAAGTGGCTCAATCCGTTCACATAAATAAATGGATAATGAAATCTATGAATGAACAATGACAAATAAAAAATGATGCAGCCAGTACATACAGGGGGAGAATTCAGCGAGGGCCGTTAGTTAGCACCTTGGTTCAGGAGGAGCACCAGGCAACGTAGAAGAGGTAGGGCACCATCTAACGAGAGGTATATGTCCGCAGAGGACCAGACTCCACCTTCAGGCTTCCTCCCTTTGTGCTCGCAGGACATGTGCGAGTTACTGATTAGGAAAATTCACTTTCTGACACATTTTTGCACTTGGCAGAGTAGTAACCAGTACTTCTCCTCGACAAGCTGGCTGCTTCCATGAAGGTGACTTGTACAGTGCTTTTTAATTGTTCATGAACAGATATTTTTCCTGTTTTAATGATTTAAACATAAAAAAAGATTATTAAAAAAAATTAAATACTCTATCAATATCAAAGTCCTTTTTTCTTTATAAATGCCAAGCGTCCTTCTTAGGAGGAAGTCTCTTCCGGCATCTCTACAATGTCGCCAGAACATTGGTTCGTATTACTTACGCAGTTGACACACTGCTACCTTCCTTTATTATACAGCTCTCTATAAAAAAAGAGACTTAGCAGCTGCCCCCAGTCATCCAAACTGTCTCAGAGGAAACACACTGGGCCGTTCTCCAAATAGTGCTGTCCTTTCTGGGGAGGAGAGAACTTGGAGATGTCAACGACTGGAAGTTGGTTTGTTTCTTGTGTGGAAAACATGAACTGTGTCTTGTGCCAGCTGCCGTCCTGTATCTGCAACAGAGAGATAGTTTACTCTATGACATCACTACGATTATATAGGGCTCAGCCAATCCTGTACTGGACGGAATAAGCTTATTTACCAACTTTCATAAATGATACTTTCTGTACCTGAGAGAGAGGAAGAGGGGTAGACATTCGGGACTAGAGAGAGAGTAAAAATGAAGGAGGAAGAAAGGGAGAGAAAGATGGGGAGGGAGGGAGAGAGAGAGAGAGAGAGAGAGAGAGAGAGAGAGAGTGAGAGAGTGAGTGAGAGAGAAGGGATTAAGAAATGGAGAGAGATAAAGAAAGAGGTAGGTAGAGAGATGGAGAAAGAGATAGGGAGGAAGAGATATATGGATTAGCTGGTGGAGAGAGAGGAAGTGGGGGAAGGGAGAGTGGGAGAGATAGGGAGGAAGAGAAATAGAGAGGGATTAGCAGGTGGCAATTAGGAAGAGAAAGAGATGAAGGAAGAGAACAATGGAGGAAAAGGAGAGAGAATTGGGAGAAGAGAGACCGGGGGTGAAATAGAGAGGGAGTTGCGAAAGAAAAGGAGAGTTATGGTAGACGTACCTTTGTTAACTCTCTTTCTTAGAAGGAGATAATGGGGTGTAGGTGGTGGATAGGAGCAGCGGACACCAAACAGTTAAAATGTTGCTATCCCAGGATGCTCTGGTCCTACCCACCGATACCCCGCCCACAGCCTGAGATAATCAGTTTTATCAACAAGCCCAAGGCAGGAGCAGGATAGGAGGAAGACTGGTACACTGAGGAATCACACTTTCACACAACCGGTGTGAAAGTGTGACCAAAAGAAGAAACCCATAGAAGCTAGGTGCGTCAGGGTGGGTGCCCTATGGACTTCAAAGAAAGAGAGTTAACAAAGTTAAGTCTACCATAACTCTTCTTTTCTTCAGGGTCTATAGGGCTCCACAGGGAGACAATTGGGTTGTCCCAAACCAGTTGTTGAAGGGTGGGGATGCTCCTGAGGAGAATGCAGCGCCCAAATTAAGCATCCTGTGAGGCAAATGTATCAAAGGCATAGAACCTAAGAAAGATGTGGACAGTAGACCACGTCGCCGTGCTGCACAATATTCGGTACACGCACCACGGCGGGACCAACAGAGCGAGTAGAATGAGCTGAGACAGTAGCCGGCACAGGAAGACCAGCCTGCGAGTAAACCTGTGAGATAGTCATGAGAAGCCACCTGGCCACAGTCTGTTTATTAGCTGGCCAACCCTTCTTGTGAAATTCATATAGAACAAAGAGGGAATCCGTATCCCTGATGGAACTCATATAGTCCACGTAGATCCTCAGAGCTGGGACCACATCCAATGAGGACTCACCTGCCGAGAGGTCTGGTGATAGGAAGGCTGGAACTACAATTTCTTAATTAAGGTGGAAATGAGAAACCACCTTGGGAAGGAAGTTAGGGCAAGTCTGAAAAACAGCCCTGTCCTGATGAAAGATCAGAAATGGGGAGTGACAGGAAAGTGCTCCTAAATCTGACACCTTACAGGGAGATGTGATAACCTAATTAAAAGAGTCCTTGCAGTGAGCCATTTGAGGTCTACTGATTCCAGGGGTTCAAACAGAGGGTCCTGAAGTGCTTGGAGAACCACTGACAAATCCCACGGAGTCACTGGAGGGACAAAGGGGGGTTGAATACGGAGGACACCCTGAAGGAAGGTGTGAACATCCGGTAGTGAAGCAATTTTGTGCTGGAACCAGATGGACAGACCAGAGACATGCACTTTCAGAGAGGCCAGACGGAGTCCAAGATCCAATCCAAGCTTGAAGAAAGGCAAGGATTCTAGAAACCTGAAAAACCTGAGGGTCAAAGCTTCTGGCAGCACACCACTGGAAGTATGTATGCCACACCCGGTGATAGATCCGGGCAGAGGTCGGTTTACACGCTCTGACAATGATCTGGACCACAGAGCGAGAAAACCCTTTGGACCTTAGCAGGGATGTCTCAAGAGCCACGTCAAAGACAGACGGGCCAGGTCCGGATGTAGACAGGAACCCTGAGACAACAGGTCTGGTCATTGAAGAAGTTGGAGAGGAGCGTCTATGGAGAGACTTTGAAGATCGGAGTACCAATGGAGTCTGGGCCAAGCCGGAGCTACCAACAGGACCATGCCCCCTTCTTGCTTGAACTTCCGAAGGACCCGAGGTAGAAGGGAAACTATAGAGAAGAGGTACGCCAAATGGAAGGTCCACTTCACTGACAAGGTCCACAAAGGCTGCTTCGGGGTCCCTTGTCCTGGACCTGTACACTGGAAGCTTGTGGTTGTGTCATGAGGCCATGAGGTTCACGTCGAATAGACTCCATTAATACACCAGGAGCTGAAAAACTTCTGGGTGTAGAGACCACTCCCCGGCGTGCATGTGGTGATGGCTGAGGAAATCCGCTTCCCAATTGAGAATTCCAGGGGAGATGGCTGGGTGATGGCGTTCAGCCCATGTGAGAATGTGTGACACTTCTGCCATTGCTGACCAACTTTGAGTGCCTCCCTGGTAATTGAGGTAGGCCACTGCTGTGGCGTTGTCGGACTATACTTGTACTGATCTGCCCTGAAGAATATCCTGAGGCAGAGTAAGGGCTTGGTAGATGGCTTGGAGTTCTAGAACGTTGATTGGTTAGATCACTTTGACTGGTGTCCAGCGTCCTTGGAAGGAGCGCTGACCGGTCACTGTGCCCCACCCACGGGGCCTTGCATCCGTGGTGAGGAGTACCCATTCTGGGATCCAAAAGGGGCAACCTTTGTTTAAGTGGGACGTCTGTAACCACCAGGAGAAGGACAGGCGAACTGCTGTAGAGAAGACCATCGTCTTGGATCTGATCAGATGGGGCTGCCCATTCCACCAGATTAGGTGTTGTAGGGGCGTGGAGTGGAACTGAGCGAACTCCACCACGTTGATTGCTGAGTTAATTGACACTTGGAGACTATGGTGTAACCTGCGCACTTGTTGCTGGAGTGCGGAGATCTGCGGTCAGGAAAATTCTCTGAGCCTGAGAATCCAGAAGAGCTCCCTGATTATACCATCCTTTGTAAATGGGTCAGGGAAAACTGTTTCCAGTTGATCAACCAGCCGTGCCACTGTAGAAAGGAAATGGTTACCTGAAGATGGCAGTGAAGGAACTATGGAGAGCGTACAACGAGCAAGAGGTCATCCAAGTATGGGAGTAGCCCGATTCCCTGATGACGCAGGTGGGCTGCCATAACTGCAACGATTTTGGTAAAGACCCGCGGAGCTATAGAAAGCCCAAAGGGCAATGCCTGAAATTGGAAATGTCACTATAGGACAGCAAACTGGAGGTACTTGTTCAGAGACTTGAGGTTGAGGATAGGCCGATGAGACCCATTGGGTTTCTGAACCAAGAAAAGGATGGAATAATAACCGTACACATGCTGTAATGATGGGACTGGAATTATTATCCCCGCGTGCAGCAAGGACTGAATGGCCTTCTGGAGTAGCATGGCTTTGCCCGGGTCTGATGGAGGGCCTGTGTATAAACTGCTGGGGGGGGGGGGGAACATATCAGGAATGAGAGACCACTTCTTGTACCCAGGCATCTGTGGTGGTCTGACGCCAGAATTGGGCAAACTGAAGAAGTCGGCCTCCAGCTGGGGTCCCCCAGGCAAAAGGTTTGTCCTCGGATTAGTAGCTAGACATGTGGTGGCCCAGGCTTGCTTGGTCCTGAGCTTGGAGGCCTTTGTGGATGTCGACTGCCGAGGAAAGCTTTTCCCTGGGGACAAAAGGACCTAAAGGATGACATCCAAGGCCTTGATGTAGATGCTGAGGGTAGAAAATCCATCTTAGAGGCCACTAACGTACTCACAATGTTGTCCAACTCTGGGCCAAACAGGATCTCCCCAGTGTAAGGCAGTGATTCCAAGGCCTTCTTAGAGTTCATGTCGGCCTTCTGTGAACGAAGCCAAATGATGCGGTGGGTTACCACCAAAGTAGTAGATGCCTTGGAAGCCAATAAACCAGTATCCAAAGCCACTTCTCCCAAATAAGAAGCTGCATCCCTGATGTGGGAGATATAGGACAACTGTTCCCGGGAGGCATCAGAGGGAAATGTGTCCTCTAGAGCATCTGCCCAGCTCTCCATGGCTTTGGTCACACAGGCAGTAGCCATGGCTGGACGAGTAAGAGCTCCTGTAAGAGAATACACAGATTTGAGGTACGTTTCAATCCTTCTATCCATCGGGTCCTTAGGGAGGAGGCTGTAGAGAAAGGTAAAGCAGAGCTTTTAACTAGACGCGTCACATGGGAATCTACCGCTGGGGGAACTTCCCATTTAGCACAATCAGCTGCTGGAATAGGGTAAAAAGAAGCCAGGCGTTTTGGGGGCTGAAACGTTTTACTTGGCGCATTCCATGCTTTGCTCATGAGCTCAGAAAGCTGATCAGCGTGAGGAAATTCCGGGCCTGATTCAGAGCCGCTTGTAAGTGGCCGCTCGTTCGCTCTGAGCGACGTTCGCACAACTGCGCATGCGTATGGGTCGTAATGCGCATGCGCAAATCAGTCATTGCGGTCGGAAATCGTGCGCTCGCAAAACAGCGAGGGGCTGCTAATTTGATTGACAGAATGTACCGTTTGTGGGTGGTAACAGGGGAAGGTGCTTGAAAACGGGGGAGTGGAGATCCGAACGCAGGCGTGCTTAACGGTAAAACGGGCGTATAATTAGTAAAGGAGCGTCCTCGACCACGTCACTTGGTTGTCTTTTAGCCTGAACTGCTCGCAGTGATTGCGGTAGGAAAATCCTACCACAAGCACTGCGAGCAGTTCTGATGCCTTTCAATGTTCCCGATTAATCTAATAAATACTGGAGATGACGTGTGTTGCGAACGGCAAAGGGGCGTCTTTACAAAATAGCGAGCGCATTTTTCGTTCGCTCGCTCGCTCAGACATAGAGGCGCCAACAAACCGCAAAGAGCGAGCGCTCAATTTAAATAGCTGGCCCCTTTTTTGGAACGACCGTCCACAAATAGCGTCCGGGTCTGAGTCAGGCCCTCTGTCTCTTAAAAAAAAAGTGGCTGTTTTGTTTGAGGAATGGGCTCAGCATTTTATATCTGAGGATTTAACAGCCCTCACTAGTGCAGGTACATTCACTTTAAAGTGAGGATCCTCCTCCCCTGAGGGGGACTCAGGGAGAGAGATCTGCTTCTTCTGCCTCCCCAGATGACACCTCAGAATCTGAGAGCTGAGTAGACTGTGGGGATAGCACAGGACGCTTAGTAGTATTACTGGGTAGGGGTCTCTCACATTGCAACAATTGTTGAAAAGCTGTAGAAGTGGCCGCTAGACTCTGCACTGAAGCAGAAAGCAGGTCTACCCATGGAGGAGGCACAGGAGGTACAGGTACCTGTTGTGGTAACCCTATAGGAGGAATTACTGCAGGGACGTGGTCCGCAATTGTATCTAACACCTGTGAGAAGGAAGCCCAGGGGGGTTCCTCAGCAGGGGTTGGAGGGGCTGGTTGGCCTGGTGTATTATAACAAGTTGCACATAGCACATCCTGAATTAAATCCTCCTGGGTTAAGCCTGCTGAACAGAACCTGCAAGAGAGCAGTATAGGTGCAGCAGCTGCTTGTTACCCTTACCTTCGCTAGACATAGCTACAGAACAGTACAGCACACAATATGGTACTGAGCAGCGTGTAACCACAGTATGTGACAGACTTCACAAATACAAGTAGATGTGAAGTACAGGGAACCCCCTTCCTGTGAAAGGAAAGGGAAAGTCATAAGCTGACAGTAGAGTGAGACAGCAGCGCTACCATAAGTCACATACAATGCAGAAAATAACTATAACTGCAATGGGCACTGAAATCAGAGGCTGGTAGGCTATAGTGCTACATAACCTGGCTCCCAGGACAGGTATGGGGGGGAATAAGGAGAGAAAGAGACACAGGGCCTGATTCAGCAAGGAACGCAGTTGCAACAACGCGCGCAATCGGTTGATTGTTGCATTCTGCGCATGCATCGCAGGGCGCAAACTAGCAATTGCGACGGAAACTGCGTTTACAGAGGCTACACAGACCCAGAGCAGAGTGATTGACAGGAAGCGACGTATGTGGGGGGTGGTCGGGCGAACGCAGACGTGCCTGTGTGTTTCAACGCCATTACATAGGCGTGTATAAATTATCCACTGTGATACCTGACGCCTCCTGAGGCCTCATAGCGAGCGCAGAAGTGAGCAATTCCTGAGTGAGGTCAGGGCTTTGTTAACTGTGCGTATGGGTCCAATGTTACTCGATGTTACCGATTGTTTCGCTATGTTGCCCTAGTATACGGATGTAAGGGGAAGTGGGCGTCCTTATGTCAGGCTGCGATCGTAATGTGAATGCAAACATTTACATGTCACCGCTGATATTAGTAACTGCGCTGCGTGCGTATAACCAGAATAGCGATCCTTGCTGAATGAGGCCCAAGGAGAGAAAGAGAGACAGGGCCAGATTCAGCTCCGCAATTCCGTCTGTGCAGATATGGTAATACAGCAGGGGGCATCACACCTCCTACCTCATCACACCTCCTGCTGCATCCCGCCTCCTGCTGCATTGTCCAACGCAGCATCGGATACTCTGCGGAACATCAGCTGGCTAGGGTGACCCATGGGGTCACGCAGCAATCTGCCGCAGAGGAGAGGAAGAAGCCAGGAAATCTCCGTCAGTCGACGGATATCCTGGCTTCCCCCCCCCCCCAATGGCAGTGACACGTACCGACACGGAGAGCATCGCCACCTCCTCCCCACCCACAATCTGCTGCCAGTCTCAGGGGGTCATTCAGACCCGTTCGCGAGCAAAGGACGCTCGCAAACGGGTCGATGTTGCCCCACTGCGCATGCGCACGACGGAGGGAGCTCCGTCGTGCGCATGCGTGAGACCCGGACTGCGACAGCCAAGCTGTCGCTCCGGGTCTCGCACCAAAGGGGGAGTGCTGTCGATGTTAATTGACAGCACGCCCCCTTTGGTGGGCGTGCCGGGGGTGTGCCTGCCAGACGGAGGCGTCCCCATGGGAACACCTACCATCTGAATCCGGCCCCACTGACATCACTAGTGATGTCAGTGGGAGTGATTTTAGCTCTGATAGAGCCAAAATCACTCCAGGGCTTGCCGCAGGGTCTCCGTCACAATCCCGATGGTCGCGATGGTCAAGACCATCGCGACCATCATCATGGATGCTCGCTATAGCTGTGGGTGGTAACGCAAAGCTATGCGAGCGTCCATGAGGATGCTCCAAAAAAGGTAGGAGGTCCCTGATTCAGAGCGAGCGCTCTGGTCAGAGCATTCAGCTCTGAATCAGGCCCTCAGTACGGGATCGCAGACCCATCCTGTACATGCGCAGAACGGGTCATCATGCGCAGAACGGGTCATGCACCTTAGCATACGTGAGCACAGGCCTGGATACAAACAGGCACATAACAGAAAACAAGCAAATAAACATAAAAGTAAATGTCCCAGCACTCCTTGTACTAATGTCTGTGGACCTTCCAGGTCCTGGCACCCTAAAGCTAACCACCCCCCCCCCCCCCCCAGCCTATCACCTGGCTAGCTTATCCAGCATCAGTAGCATCAGGTGTGTGGGAGTATTTAACCCTTCCTGTGCTACAGTGATTATTCCAGCTGGGTCTGTGTAAATGTGAAAACCTGGAATTCCAAACCTCCACTACTAACGCAGAACACACAGGTTCTCTACAGCCTCCTGGAGGGAGCGGATTCCACCAGAATGTGGGTAATTCAGGTGAGAGACCACCCCTCTCACCACAATATATATACGTATTTCTGAGACTGTTGTTCTTATTGAATCGATCGGCTGCCCCTGCCATGCTTAGGTGACAGCTGGACAGGATACCTGCCTATTTGTTTTGCAAAGTTAATAAACTTTTGAGCTATTATTAGTTCAAGTTCGCAATAGTCATTCTTTATAAAAAAACAAAAACCAGCCAATAGAAAAATCACGTCATGCTTCATAAATATTTTACATACAGTTACTATACAATATGCTGCACAATATAGTGGGATGGTCACTAATTTGCCTATGGTGTTATTGGAATGTTTGGTACTTATGCCATGCCATACTCTGGCGACAGGGGATCGGGGGTTTGGCCCAATACATCGCAGATATAAAGGGGCCTTTAAACAGTGGAATCTGGACGGACAATTTGGTCACAACTAGCCATACAGAACAACCAAGTCTGCACGTATGTGTCCAGCGTAACATCACTATATTATCGATACTCACCACTAATTACATTATGTGCAGCTTACCGCAATATTTTATCTCCCCGTGCATTGGCGTGATAAGAGGCGCAGCGCTATATAACTCACCTTGCAGTCATCTAGAAGAACATTTCTTTCAAGTAATTTTTTTCCTTCAAACTTGTGGCCATTCCATCCGGTGAAGGTTGGCGTCACCTCTCGGCCGATCTGCGCTCCTAAGACCGGCGAGTTCAGGCAGTGGATGGTGATGGTGTGAACGGCTTCTGAACTCAGCAAATGGAGGAAGTTCATCTGCACTTTGCCCACACCGAACTCCAGCTGGTACCCATAGGAAGAACAGAGCGTTAGTACTCTCAGTAACAAGTGGGATAGGAGTACTGCCAGCAGACACATGTAATAGTGTATGGAGATCGCTGCTATAACGTACAGATGATAAATGTGGCCCCATTAATGTAAGATTCACCTTTAGTCTGACATCAGTAAGATTCTGTCAGGGCCTCAGCCGAGGAATATAAATGAGTCACATTACATAAAGCAGAACCCGGCACTTCTCTTTGACGCTATGCAGGAGCATGTCAGCTGGATTTCTCCAGAGACCGTCTTATTTATATTCAATGGGACCACAGGTGCCCAGACACATCTATATTTCCAAATTACTGTGTAACAATGTTATTTTTATTGCATTTTAATAAAGAACATTTTTTTGTATTAATTCATAATTTGCATATTACATTTAGGGTTACTGCAGGAAAAGTTACAACATTTTATTATTATTATTATAATAATGTTCTTTTTATACTTTTATACTAGCTGTTTTCCACAGAGAGGGAGAGGCAGCAAATATGGTCGTACTCTATAAGAAAGACATAATGGTCCACACATCTTACAATCTAAACTAGTGATGGGCAACAGGCGGCCCCCCAAGCAGTCATCCCGGTTCCTTCCTGCCTTAGTCACAGATCTGTTTGTTATAGCTTCCAGCACTTATTTAAAAGCCTGCAGAGAAGGAGAGTTATGGTAAAACTAATGGTGCATACACACGGTCAGATCTGTCAGATGAACAATTGAACGATTTTACCAAAGATTTGAATGATTGAACGATTTTTGGCTGCATTAAAATTAATGGAATCGTCCAAGTCTGACTGCAAAAACATCAAATGTCAGATATCGTTATCTGACCGTCGGGAACGCGCATCGTTCATCGTCCATCATTCAGGCATGTCAGATATGTCAGATTTTCCTTCAGATATTAACGATGTTTTAATTCATTATCATTCAGATCTGAAAAAAAAATCTGACCGTGTGTATGCACCATTACCCTTGCTAACTCTCTTTCTTCAAAGACCATAGAGTCCACGGGGGAGACAATGGGGTGTAGGCGGGACTTGGAGAACCGGACACCAACAGCAAAGCTTTTCAAACCCAGGATGCTCCTTGTTAACAAACCCAAGGCAGGAGCAGGATAGGAGAGAAGGAAGACTGGTACACTGAGGAATTACACTCTCATACAGAGAAGGAAACAAGTGACCAGAAGAAGAAACCCATAGAAGCCAGTTGTGACAGGGTGGGTGCCCTGTGGACCCTATGGACTTTGAAGAAAGAGAGTTAACAATGGTAAGTTTTACCATAACTCTCCTTTTCTTCTTCAGGGTCCATAGGAATCCACAGGGAGACAATGGGTATGACCCAAAGTAGTTATTCAAGGGCGGGGAAGTTCCTGAGCTGAGACGAGAAGCCGCCGCCCAAAGGAAGCACCCTGAGAGGCAAATGTATCAATGGCATAAAACCTAAGAAAAGTGTGGACAGAAGACCACGTGGCCGCTTTGCATAGTTGTTCAGAATAGGCACCACGACGGGCTGCCCACAAGGGACCCACAGAGCTAGTAGAATGAGCAGACACTGTAGCCGGCACAGGAAGGCCAGTCTGCTTGTAAGCCTGTGAGATAGTCATGCAAATCCATCTGGCCAAAGTCTGTTTGTTACCTGGCCATCCCTTCTTATGGAATCCATATAGGATGAAGAGGGAGTCTGATTTCCTGTTGGAACTAGAACGGTCCACTTAGATCTTCAGAGCACGGACTGTATCCTAAGAAGCCTCACCTGCCGAGAGGTCTGGTGATTAAAAGGCCAGAAAATTAATTTCCTCATTAAGGTGGAAACGAGAAATCACCTTGGAAAGGAAGCAAGGGCGCATTCTAAGTACAGCCCTGTCCTTATTAAAGATCAAAAAGGGGGAGCAACATGACAGCGCCCCTAAATCCAGAAGAAACAGAGTCTTTGCAGTGAGCCACTTGACATCTACCGATTCCAGGGGTTCGAATGGAAGTTCCTGAAGTGCGTGGAGAACCACTGACAAATCCCACGGAGCCACAGGAAAGACAAAGGGGAATTGTATACGTAGAGCACCTTGTAGGAAGGTGTGAGCATCCGGTAGAAGAGCAATTATGCACTGGAAACAGATGGAGAGAGCAGTACCCTGCACTTTCAGAGATGCTAGGTGGAGTCCAAGATCCAGTCCAGCCTGAAGAAAGGCAAGTATTCTAGAAACCTTAAAAACTTGAGGGTCATAGTTTCTAGGGGCACACCACTGGAAATATGTATGCCATACCCGGTGATAAATCAGAGGCTGATTTACGTGCTCTGATCATGGTCTGTACCAGAGCTAGAAAATCCCTTAAACCTTAGGAATTAGCCTCAAGAGCCAAAGACAGGTGGGACAGGTCCAGATGTAGACAGGGACCCTGAGACAACAGGTATGCTCGTAGAGGAAGTTGAAAGGGAGAATCTATGGAGAGACTTTGAAGATGGGAGTACCAATGGCATCTGGACTAAGCTGGAGCCACCAACAGGACTGTGCCCCCTTCCTGTCTAAACTTCTGAAGAACCCGAGGAAGAAATGAGACTGGAGGGAAGAGGTACGCCAAATAGAAGGTCCGCCTCACAGATAATGCATCCATGAAGGCAGCGTTGGGGTCCCTTGTCCTGGCTCCATACACTTGAAGTTTGTAGTGTTGTGATTCCATGGAGTTCTACATCTGGTAGACCCCATTTGTCCACCACGAGCTTGAAGACTTCTGGTTGTAGAGACCACTCCCCTGCATGCACGTTATGACGGCTGAGAAAGTCAGCTTCCCAATTGAGAATTCTTGGGATGATGACTGGGAGATGGCGTTCGGCCCATTTGAGAATGCAGGACACTTCTGCCATTGCTGTCTGACTTTGAGTGCCTCCTTAGTAATTGAGGTAGGCCACTGCCTTGGTGTCGTCGGACTGTACTTGTACTGGCCTGCCCTGAAGAATATCCTGAGCCAGAGTAAGAGCTCTATAGATGTCTCGGAGTTCCAGGACATTGATTGGCAAGATCGCCTTGGCTGGAGTCCAGCATCCTTGTAAGGAGTGCTGGCCAGCCACTGCACCCCACCCATGGGAGGCTTGCTTCCATGGTTAGGAGTACCCAGTTTGGGATCCAAAAGGGGTGCCCCCTTGTTCAAGTGGGAGGTCTGTCGCCACCAGGCTAGGGACAGACGAACCTCCGGAGAGAGGCCCATCATCTGGAATCTGAGCAGATAGGGCAGCTCATTCCACCTGGAGAGGATCAGGTGTTGTAGGAGCCTGGAGTGAAACTGAGTGAACTCCACCATGTCGACGGTGGACACCATGGATCCCAGGGTCTGCATTGCAGAGTGAATTGACACTCGGCGACTGTGTAGTAGTCTGCGCACTCGGTGCTGTAATACCGAGATTTTTTCTGCTGTTAGGAAGATTCTCTGAACCTGAGAGTTTAGGAGTGCTCCCAGATGTACCATTCTTAGAGAAGGTGTCAAGGAAGACTTTTTCCAGTTGATCAGCCTACTGTGCGTTTATAGAAAGGCAATGGTTACCTGTAGGTGGCGGTGAAGAATTTCTGGGGAGCTGGCCAACAGCAAGATATAATCTAAGTATGGGAGCAGTCATATCTCTTGACAATGAAGGTAGGCCGCCATAACTGCCATGATCTTGGTAAAGACCCAAGGAGCAGTAGAAAGGCCAAAAGGCAGAGCTTGAAATTGGTAATGTTGATGTAGTATAGCAAACCGGAGATATTGTTGATGAAAAGGCGCTATAGGTACATATAGGTAAGCATCCTGTATGTCCAGAGATACCATAAAGTCCCCAGGCTCCATAGCCAGGACAATAGGGCGTAGGGTTTCCATACAAAACCTGGGCACCCTGATAAACTTGTTCAGAGACTTGAGGTTGAGGATAGGCCAATGAGACCCGTTGGGAAGAATAATAGCCCTTCCCTCGCTGTGAGGAGGGGACCAGAATTATTACTCCTGAGAGCAGTAAGGACTGAATGGCCTTTTGGAGCAGCAGGGCCTGCTTGGATCCAATGGAGGTCAAGTGCAAAAGAAATGCTGGGGGGGTCAACTCAGGAATGAGAGAGCATATCCGTGAGAGACCACTTCTCTTACCCAGGTGTCTGATGTGGTTTGATGCCAGAACTGGGCGAATTGAAGAAGTCGGCCTCCCATCGTGAGAGCCCCCAGGGAGAGGCTCGCCCCGTCAGGATGAAGGCTTGTACTCAGGTTTGGTAGGTGGGCGTTTATTAGCCCAGGTCTGTTTGGTCCTAGACTTGGAGGCCTTAGTGGATGCCTGATGCCTTGGAAAGGATTGACCTTTAGCTTTTCCTTGAGGATGAAAGAACCGAAAGGATGACATCCGAGGCTTCGCATTATATGCAGAGGGCAAGAACGACGTCTTTGAAGCTACCAAGGTAGTCACAATTTTGTCCAATTCTGTGCCAACAGGATATCCCCAGAATAAGGCAGAGACTCCAGAGCCTTTTTAGAGTGCGAATCTGCCTTCCATGAGCGGAGCCAAACAATACGGCGGCTACTACAGAAGTGGCAGATGCCTTGGCATCTAGGAAAGCAGAATCAAGAGCTGCTTCACCTAAATAGGAGGCTGCATCTCTAATGTGAGATATGTAGGACAGCTGTTCCCTCGAAGCATCATAGGGAAATGTATCTTCTAGGGCCTTTGCCCAACTCTCAAGCCCCTGCCAGACATAGCTGCAAGAAAAAATGTAACACACAATCTGGCACAGTGCAGTGAGCAACCCAGATGTATGTGAAATATGGCACAGTGTAGTGTGCAACAGCAATGTATAGTATGTGATAGCCCTCACAAATATAGGCAGATGTGAGGTACGATGAACTCTATATACCTTAGTATGCTAGGGTTATAGTGAAATAAAGGGAAAAGTATAAGCTGACAGTTATAGAAAAAAGTAAACAGCGCTAGCACAAGTCACACACAATGCAGAGTATACAATATAACTGCAGTGGGCACTAAAATAAACTACACAGACCGCAGTGGCTGGTAGGATATAGAGCTGTATAACCTGGCCTTTGGGAGAGGTATAGAGGGTGACTAGACCCAGCAATCTCCCGGTGACCTGAATGCAGAAACTGGCTGCCGTGGGTCTCGGAGGGGGCGGAGGGTGAGGGAGGAGCAGCTCAGGGGCGACAAGACCACAGTGGAATGACACCCTGACCTGGGGAAGGGGCCGTAGGGAGAGCGCCTTCTCCCCTGTGCTGACATTAACCACTGGGTCCCCTGGCCTTAAATTGTGCCCTGCGCCAGTGCTTGTATTGCCCTGGTGGTCTGGTGGAGTCCCGGATGAACCAGTGTCCACATGAGCGCCTCCGGTCTGTCTCCTGAGACCGGAGGCAAGACTGCGCATAGATGCGGGTCCCCGCCAACGGGGGTCCGCCTTACCTGTCCCCTTGAGTCCCAGCTGCAGTCTGGGGTCCGGGGAGCCTTGCTTGCTGGGTCCCCCTCAAAGCCCCGCCGGGAGTACCTAGCCGAGGGCTGGTGTCAGGTGCCGTGGAAGGGTGATGGAGCAGCAGTGCAGACGTCCAAAGGAACAAAAAAAAGTTGAATCATAAAAATAAGCTTAATAGCGGCCCCACTGTTATAACGGTGACCTAGCTCCTGCCGGACACCAAAGAAACGAAGATGCCTTCAGGCTGTGGGCGGCGTATAGGGGCAAGGACCGGAGCATCCTGGAATTGAAAAGCTTTGCTGTTGGTGTCAGGTCCTCCAAGTCCCACCTACACCCCATTGTCCCCCCTGTGGAGCCCTATGGACCCCGAAGAAGAAATATTATTACTCACATGTGTACCTTTATTTGATTAACTGGTATGCAGTCGGAAAGCCGGCGGACGTAATCCCAACGGCCGGCTTCCCGACTGCTTTATCCCGGCGAGGGTTAAATGACAGGCGTCTATATCTAGACGCCTGTCATTTTACCGACGGCGGGAGACCGTCACCCGGCATCCTGATCGAAGGGATGCCGGGCACCGCTGCGGACAGCCGCGTTTTAGGTTTAGGGCTCCTGAGGGGGTTAGGGGTTACGCTAGGGGGAAGGGAGGGTTAGGCACCCCCGGGAGGGACTTAGGGTTAGGCACCCCCCCCGGGGGAATTAGGTTTAGGCGGCGGGGAAGGGGGGGTTAGGTTTAGGCACTTAGAGGGGGGATTAGGGTTAGGTACTAGGGAAGGTTAGGGTTAGGCACCCTTAAGGAGGGTTAGGGTTAGGGGGGGGGAGGTTAGGTTAGTAAATACTTACTTAGGGACAATCAGGATTTTCACCCATGTCGGGAAGCCGCTGTCGGGATTTGAATTGCCGGACTTGTGCCCGGTGGTAATTCATACCGATTCCAATTAATTGTATTGTTTTATTATATGGAAATGACGGGTAATAGTCATCTCTTATGAAGGTTAGAAGTGTATCAGGCTGCCTCTCACTGCTGGGTTACACAATGTACCTTTGTCACAGTGATGGGTGATAGGCACGTCTGCCCCCCAGCTGTAAAATTACAAAAGACTTCTATGGCATCCGATGGGCATCCAAGATTTGGGTCAATCCAATATTTTCCTGGAAGACACAATACACAATGTCCTGTGAGAATTGCTGCAGCACAGACAACAAATACTGCAACAATGTTATTATGTTTCTCCTGTACAGAAAGAGTTTATGATATACCGTGACTATGTATTGTGGGGGGAGGGACGGACTGATACTGTCTATGTGCAGGTGAGGGTCAGGTGAGACGCTGAGGGCAGTTCCGTTGTATTATCCCCTAAGTAAAAGATGTTACTAGTGTAGGTCTCCCCGGCTTCATGTATAAGTTACTGGTATAGACATATAATAGCATAAATGATCTTTATTCTGTTTGTGGAGAAACGTCGCTTGTATACATACCGTCTGTCACTTTCCGCTCACAGTCTATCAGGTCGCGACAAATGCGAGCTGGGTTGTCCCGTGTCCCGGGTGGGTTTTTCATACTGTGCATTAAATCCGCCAGGTAGTGAAGGGTTTTAAAGATCTCTGCGCTAAAATCTAGTATTGTTACTTCAGTATTTTGATAGCTCTGCATGTTAGTAACATGATTAATAATGAGCGTGCAGCGACAACATGGATAGCCAGGTAAGAGCGCACCAGTCACAGACAAATATACAGAATTAGAGGAAAGTTGTGGTCATGGGAAATATAGTTCAGAGAGAGGACAGATGATGGGGAAAGAAAGAAAAAGAAGAATTCATATTTAATAAACATTTTATGGAACATGTAAAAAACCTGTTCTACAGCAATGTGTGATAAGGTGTCGTGGTGCATAGACATCAACTAGACCAGTCGTTCCCAAACTGTGTGCCGTGGTACCCTGTGGTGCCTCGGGTCACTTGCAGGGGTGCTTCAGGTTGGTGGTCCAGCAAAAAATCTAATTATTTATGGTCAATGTAATATAAATAATATGAGGAAAAACAGAAGCGCAAACCTGTCCCCACCACATAACTGACCCTAAGGGTGACAGGTCAGCACATCCCTGTCCTCACCACATAACTGACCCTAAGGGTGACAGGTCAGCACATCCCTGTCCTCACCACATAACTGACCCTAAGGGTGACAGGTCAGCACATCCCTGTCCTCACCACATAACTGACCCTAAGGATGACAGGTCAGCACATCCCTGTCCTCACCACATAACTGACCCTAAGGATGACAGGTCAGCACATCCCTGTCCTCACTACATAACTGACCCCAAGGATGACAGGTCAGCACATCCCTGTCCCCACCACATAACTGACCCTAAGGATGACAGGTCAGCACATCCCTGTCCTCACCACATAACTGACCCTAAGGATGACAGGTCAGCACATCCCTGTCCCCACCACATAACTGACCCTAAGGGTGACAGCTCAGCACATCCCTGTCCTCACCACATAACTGACCCTAAGGATGACAGGTCAGCACATCCCTGTCCTCACCACGTAACTGACCCTAAGGGTGACAGGTCAGCATATCCCTGTCCTCACCACATAACTGTCCCTAAGGGTGACAGGTCAGCACATCCCTGTCCTCACCACATAACTGACCCTAAGGATGACAGGTCAGCACATCCCTGTCCTCACCACATAACTGACCCTAAGGGTGACAGGTCAGCACATCCCCGTCCCCACCACATAACTGACCCTAAGGATGACAGGTCAGCATATCCCCGTCCACACCACATAACTGACCCTAAGGATGACAGGTCAGCACATCCCCGTCCTCACTACATAACTGACCCCAAGGATGACAGGTCAGCACATCCCTGTCCCCACCACATAACTGACCCTAAGGATGACAGGTCAGCACATCCCTGTCCTCACCACATAACTGACCCTAAGGATGACAGGTCAGCACATCCCTGTCCCCACCACATAACTGACCCTAAGGGTGACAGCTCAGCACATCCCTGTCCTCACCACATAACTGACCCTAAGGATGACAGGTCAGCATATCCCTGTCCTCACCACGTAACTGACCCTAAGGGTGACAGGTCAGCACATCCCTGTCCTCACCACATAACTGACCCTAAGGGTGACAGCTCAGCACATCCCTGTCCCCATCACATAACTGACCCTAAGGGTGACAGCTCAGCACATCCCTGTCCTCACCACATAACTGACCCTAAGGGTGACAGCTCAGCACATCCCTGTCCTCACCACATAACTGACCCTAAGGATGACAGGTCAGCACATCCCTGTCCTCACCACATAACTGACCCTAAGGATGACAGGTCAGCACATCCCTGTCCCCACCACATAACTGACCCTAAGGATGACAGGTCAGCACATCCCTGTCCTCACCACATAACTGACCCTAAGGATGACAGGTCAGCACATCCCTATCCTCACCACATAACTGACCCTAAGGATGACAGGTCAGCACATCCCTGTCCTCATCACATAACTGACCCTAAGGGTGACAGCTCAGCACATCCCTGTCCTCACCACATAAATGACCCTAAGGATGACAGCTCAGCACATCCCTGTCCTCACCACATAACTGACCCTAAGGGTGACAGGTCAGCACATCCCTGTCCTCACCACATAACTGACCCTAAGGATGACAGCTCAGCACATCCCTGTCCTCACCACATAACTGACCCTAAGGATGACAGGTCAGCACATCCCTGTCCCCATCACATAACTGACCCTAAGGGTGACAGGTCAGCACATCCCTGTCCTCACCACATAACTGAACCTAAGGATGACAGGTCAGCACATCCCTGTCCCCACCACATAACTGACCCTAAGGATGACAGGTTAGCACATCCCTGTCCTCACCACATAACTGACCCTAAGGGTGACAGGTCAGCACATCCCTGTCCCCATCACATAACTGACCCTAAGGGTGACAGCTCAGCACATCCCTGTCCTCACCACATAACTGACCCTAAGGATGACAGGTCAGCACATCCCTGTCCCTCACCACATAACTGACCCTAAGGATGACAGGTCAGCACATCCCTGTCCCCACCACATAACTAACCCTAAGGGTGACAGGTCAGCACATCCCTGTCCCTCACCACATAACTGACCCTAAGGATGACAGGTCAGCACATCCCTGTCCCTCACCACATAACTGACCCTAAGGATGACAGGTCAGCACATCCCTGTCCTCACCACATAACTTATCCTAAGGATGACAGGTCAGCACATCCCTGTCCTCACCACCTAACTGACCCTAAGGGTGACAGGTCAGCACATCCCTGTCCTCACCACAAAACTGACCCTAAGGGTGACAGGTCAGCACATCCCTGTCCTCACCACATAACTGACCCTAAGGATGACAGGTCAGCACATCCCTGTCCTCACCACATAACTGACCCTAAGGGTGACAGTTCAGCACATCCCCATCCTCACCACATAACTGACCCTAAGAATGACAGCTCAGCACATCCCTGTCCTCACCACATAACTGACCCTAAGGGTGACAGGTCAGCACATTTCTGTCCTCACCACATAACTGACCCTAAGGATGACAGGTCAGCACATCCCTGTCCTCACCACATAACTGATCCTAAGGGTGACAGGTCAGCACATCCCTGTCCTCACCACATAACTGACCCTAAGGGTGACAGGTCAGCACATCCCGTCCTCACCACATAACTGACCCTAAGGATGACAGGTCAGCACATCCCTGTCCCCACCACATAACTGACCCTAAGGGTGACAGGTCAGCACATCCCTGTCCTCACCACATAACTGATCCTAAGGGTGACAGGTCAGCACATCCCTGTCCTCACCACATAACTGACCCTAAGGGTGACAGGTCAGCACATCCCGTCCTCACCACATAACTGACCCTAAGGATGACAGGTCAGCACATCCCTGTCCCCACCACATAACTGACCCCAAGGGTGACAGCTCAGCACATCCCCCCCCACCACATAACTGACCCCAAGTGTGACAGCTCAGCACATCCCCGCCCCACCACATAACTGACCCCAAGTGTGACAGGTCAGCACATTCCCGTCCCCACCACATAACTGACCCTAAGGGTGACAGCACATCCCTGTCACCACCACATTACTGACCCTAAGGATGACAGGTCAGCACATCCCTGTCCTCACCACATAACTGACCCTAAGAATGACAGCACATCCCTGTCCCCACCACATAACTGACCCTAAGGATGACTGGTCAGCACATCCCTGTCCCCACCACATAACTGACCCTAAGGATGACAGGTCAGCACATCCCTGTCCTCACCACATAACTGACCCTAAGGATGACAGGTCAGCACATCCCTGTCCCTACCACATAACTGACCCTAAGGATGACAGGTCAGCACATCCCTGTCCTCACCACATAACTGACCCTAAGGATGACAGGTCTGCACATCCCTGTCCTCACCACATAACTGACCCTAAGGATGACAGGTCAGCACATCCCTGTCCTCACCACATAACTGACCCTAAGGATGACAGGTCAGCACATCCCTGTCCCCACCACATAACTGACCCTAAGGGTGACAGGTCGGCACATCCCTGTCCTCACCACATAACTGACCCTAAGGGTGACAGGTCAGCACATCCCTGTCCTCACCACATAACTGACACTAAGGATGACAGGTCAGCACATCCCTGTCCCCACCACATAACTGACCCTAAGGATGACAGGTCAGCACATTCCTGTCCCCACCACATAACTGACCCTAAGGATGACAGGTCAGCACATCCCTGTCCTCACCACATAACTGACCCTAAGGATGACAGGTCAGCACATCCCTGTCCTCACCACATAACTGACCCTAAGGATGACAGGTCGGCACATCCCCGTCCTTATCACATAACTGACCCTAAGGAT
Source organism: Taudactylus pleione (assembly GCA_031769625.1). Taxonomy (NCBI): domain Eukaryota; kingdom Metazoa; phylum Chordata; class Amphibia; order Anura; family Myobatrachidae; genus Taudactylus; species Taudactylus pleione. The sequence continues at coordinate 48,619 of JAUIMM010002789.1, read as the reverse complement.
GACAGGTCACCACATAGCTGACCCTAAGGATGACAAGTCAGCACATCCCTGTCCCCACCACATAACTGACCCTAAGGATGACAGGTCAGCACATCCCTGTCCTCACCACATAACTGACCCTAAGGATGACAGGTTAGCACATCCAAAGTGGTCATAAAAATGTAGTGTTTAGTATCATTATATGACATCATGTTATTACATACAGAATTACATAGATAAGCCAGTCCTCATTACATCACATATTTATACTGTACATGTTGGTGCTAGGGAATTGGTATGAAAAACAGACGGCTCAATAGCCACTGGTTCAAATCCCGACAGCGCTTCCCGATATCTGAAGGTCCCGACAAGTATGCTAACCCTACCCCTCTCCCCCCCCAACCCTAACCCTCCCTCAGTGGTGCCTAACCTTCCCCCCAGTGCCTAACCCTAACCTCCCCCTGGTGGCCCCTAACTCCCCCTTCGCATCCCTAAACCTAACCCTCCTGGTGGAGGGGGCTAACCCTAACCCCCCCCCCTAGCCTAACCTTAACCCTCCACAGGGGGTGTCTAACCCTAAAACCCCCTGGTGATGCCTAAACCTAACCTTCCCCCTTCCCCCACACGGCTGAGACCTGAGAAGACCCAATTACCTTCATTCGGGATGCCGGCTGTCGAAATGTCGGCGTGGGGCTAAAGATAAGTGTCGGGATTTCACGCCTAACTTTAGTCCCAGGTCGGGCTACCACTGTCGGGATTCAGACGGCCGGCATCCCAGCAGTCGGTAATCCAACTACATCCCAGTGCTAGATATGAGCCCCATTGTAAAGAACAGATGCAGTGTTGTACGATTACTGTGTGTAACTGAAGTCAAAGGCTTCCAGGATATTTATGCAACAACGATTCTCTATCGTTAGGACAAACTGACAATACTGTATATGTATTTTTAATGGATATGTTACGTTTTGGAGGCGGGCAGAGGGGGTGGCCCCACTGACACCACGATTGATGTCAGTGGGTGAGCGTCCGGCTCTATTAGAGCCGAAAGCTCACTGGGGCTTGCGGGAACGAGACCCTACCACAAAGGTGTCGTCGCAAGTCCCGATGGTCGCGACCATCACCTGGCCACTCGCTAAAGCTGTGGGTGGTCACCCACAGCTTAGCGAGTGGCCAGGAGGCCATCTTTAAAAAAAACAGGGAAGCCCTGATTCAGGACGAGCACTCTCAAAGAGCATCCGGCTCTGATTCCGGCCCATAGTGCCTCGATAGGCAGCACAGGGCCACCCAGAGCTGAGGTGTACCATTCCTAGTGCCTCGATAGGCTGAACAGGGCCACCCAGAGCTGAGGTGCATCGTTCCTAGTGACTCCATAAGCTGCACAGGGTCACCCAGAGATAAGATTTGGGTTATCAAAGTGCAAATGTGCAGGAACTCTAAGCCAGGCCTAAAATGTCTACTTCCGCTGTGCAAACAACAGGTACACATTAATTAAGGCCTTACCTCCATCTGTAGAGCCGCATGCGATTCCATCAGCGCCTGAATAGCAGAGTTCATGTCCAGCAATTTCTATGTCATAAAATGGAAAAATAATTAATAATACACTATAAAAACCGTACATAGAAAATCAGATCGTAAAGGCAGCACTCCGTGCTACACAATAACATCCATGTTTCACTTTCTGCGCACTTAACCCCTTCTAGACCACACCCAGTTTCATTGAGGCCGACAATTTCAGTTTTCCCGAGAATATATTTTTTTTGTCTCATAGGGGTATATTCAATTGGGAGCGAATTTCCCAAAAATCTTGCTCCGCTGGGTTTTTCCCACAGGTACAATATTTTTGGTATCTATTTGGGTGCAAGGTTTTTATTTTTTCATGCAGCTCTCATTTTCTTTGACTACCTTATATTTACTATAATTGTTATTTTAAGGAAAAATTGTCAGGACTTGTTTCTGAACTCCTTGGATACCCCCTCCCTAATGACTAATTATGTATTTGGAAGTTTCCAATTAGCTTAATTAGTCCAATATTTGCATGTCACTATTGGTATTTAAAACCAATAATGAATTCAAATTACACCAAAATCAATTTTTTTGTTAATTTATGCACCTTACATTTAATTAAAGGAATTATTTTTCCAGCAGCCGCAAGGTTTTTCCTATTTAATTGCCGCATAGAAAATCAGTTGTGGTAATTTATATAGGAATTACCATGGCTATTTTCTCGCAGCTCCAGAGCAGGTCTAAAAAAACTATTTTAAGCTAAAACCCCTTGGACACTTCCCATGACATATTAGGCAATTGGAAGAACATTATTACTTTTAATCCACGACCAGCCATTTTTGACAAAGAAGCAAACATTTTAGTCTTTTTGTTGTAAGTGAGAGTGCTTTCTGATGTTTTAATTTAGCCTAAGTGGTCCAACAGTTACATGTCATTATAGGTTGTTAAATTATTTTTCGTAAAATTTTTGCACCTAAAATTCAATGAAAGCATTTATTTAAAATGAAAAATAATTGCTTTATTATTATTTTAGTGGCTTGAAATTATCCCAACATTTCTACTTTTTTGCATTTTTTGTTTAATATTTTGTAATAAAACGTTTGCTTTTTTATAATTTTTTTCACTTTCAAAAAAAAGCACAGATCAGCCATTTAATACATTTTATTAAAATAATATATTTTTCTTTTGGACAACATAACCATCATTACTGTTACCCATTTTTTTGTTATCCATTTTTGGTCAAAATAATTTTTAAACAGATTTCTTTTCTATTGGATAATGTGGGTATCGGGAGTGCGCATACCAATAGAAATAGAAAAATTGGTCAGGATGCCCGCCCAAGATTTTGTGGGGTAAACCTCACCTGCAATTGGATATGCTCCTAATCCTATATTTTTTAAGCATTTTTTTAAACAAATAACCTATTTTTCTACTTTTTTTGCATCTTTCATTTTATTTGTTTTTAATAAAACAATTTTTTTTTGCTTTGAATCAACAATTTATTTTTCTTTGGGACGTTAATAACCATTGTTACTGTTACCTATTGTTTTTTTTTGTTTGTTTTGGGGGGGTTGGAACAGACTGTTCCTCATTTATTTTTGACATTTCACGTGGGTTTCAGGTAAAAAAAAAAATTGCAGCTTACAAATACATATAGTAAATACCGGGCGCAAGACAATTAATAAAACCAGGTCTACTATATAAAAAAAATATTTAAACTTTTTGTCCTCAATATAGCTGCCACCCAATCCAAGGTTCCAATTACCTTAGTTAAAATTACACATAAATGCTATAGTGAATATAAACACATTCACCTAAGGGTGCACTCCAATAAATCTAATTTATTTACGAATATACATATTGTAAAAGATACAATTGCATACCAAATAACTTATATAATATAAAACAATAAAAACAATTCTGCACTTTTATCTATTAAATTGATCCTTCTGGTATGTGGTGTATGTCTCCTAGTTCTTATATTGGAGACCAAAGTTCCATTACACCACATAGGTGTTATTAAGTATCAGTCTCCAGTTTATACTTGTGGATATAGAGATACAATATTTCTAATGTGAGGCACAATGTTCCTATATAAATTTGCTCCGGTATAATTACCCAGCCTTGGATTCCAATGTATTCCCTGGAAATATGCTGGTCCGGAACGATAGTTTGTTAATCACTCCCGTATCAGGCAATCTGTTTGACGTAGCCTCAGCAGGCTTATAAATATTCAAATAAGTAAAGGCAGTAATCACTTTGTGCTTATCCTTAGTAAACGTCAGGAGCCGAGCAGGGGGAGGATGTAATGCCGCTCTCACCGTGAGTAATAGCCGTTAAGCATCCAGCCATCAGCATAAAAGTCTCATCATGGTAGGAGAGTCAGAATCTCAAGAATATCAAAATAGATGATCCCTAACTAGTTTCTCCGTCAGCATGCGGTTTTATCAAAGGGCTTGTATTGTAATTGCAAACATTTTTTGTTTAATTGAATACCACGGCTATCCGGAGTCTTCGCATAGCAGCAGTATTGGAAAAATAGTTGCCAGGCCCGCATAAGTTTATATGCCCAAAATTATGCAGGCAATTGAATATGCCCCTTAATCTACCTAAGTGACAGACACATTTCAGCCAATTGTACAAGTCATAGATGTGATTTCTAATACCCCAAAGAACATTATTACTTTTAATCCACAACGTCATTTTTGACAAAGAAGCAAACATTTTAGTACTTTTGTTGTAAGTGCTTTGTGTGTTGCGATGACAGCTCTGATAATAGGAGTAGGCCTGGTGCATAGATGGTGAAGGAGCTTCTTATGACCACCCGGGGGGGTATTTTAGGGATAAGGAAGCAGAGGAGTAGCAGTTATTGTTCAAACATTGTGAGGCTGACGCAGAGTTGAACGTGAGGCTGATGGCGCAGCACTGTGCACACTCTGGAGTTGAATGCATGAAGTACAGCCAACGTAGATTTGTACACATAGCGGTTACATCTACACTTACAGCTGAAGAGAGCTGTAGTGGGGCCCTGCAGAGTTGTATATATAATATGCCAAGCAGGGGCGTTTCTAGAGAGGAGGGGGCCCATGTGCAGTATCCGACATGGGCCCCCTCCTCTCCGCCCGGTAGCGCTCTGAGCTGTGCATGGCCAGCGCCAGAGTTATAGACTCTGGGTACTAGAGTGTGTCCAGAGTCTATATGTGAATGCATAGGGCACCGGGAAAATTGCTGCTGCGGCCATTTTCCCTGTACTGTGCATGCGCAAACGACGGGAAAAATAAGAGATATGGTAAGAGCTTACCCTTGTGATCGCTATTTCTACGAGGTCCATAGGGTTCCACAGGATACCTTGGGGTTATAGGCGATGGCGGCAGACATCCAGGCACCACAGAGTTAAAAACTTCTCCATCCTCCCAGGATGCACTGGGGTCCCTCTCCTATACCCCGCCCCCGAGCCTCAGGCGCTCAGTTTCGTCACAAGCCATAGGCCGGAGGAGGATAAAGAGAGAGAGAAGAAAGTCTGGAACACACAAGAATCACATTCTCACCAGAAGCAGACGGAAAAACCGGTGACCAGAACCACAGCCCATCTGCAGTACAGGTGTGACAGGGCCGGAGTTCTGTGGAACCCTATGGACCGTGTAGAAATAGAGATAACAAGGGTAAGTTCTTACCATATCTCTTATTTTCTACTTCAGGTTCCATAGGGTATCCACAGGATACCTTGGGGATGTCCCAAAGCAGTATCCTTCAAGGGTAGGGGCGCTCCTGTGCTGAGAGGAGAATCCGTCGCCCGAAGGGAGCATCCTGAAAGGCGTAGGTATCAAAACCATACGAAGGACCCACAGACCTAGTGGAATGAGCCTTAACAGAAGATGGAACAGGAAGGCCCTCGTGAGCAAAAGCTTCAGAGATAGCCAGTCGAATCCATCCTGCCAATGTTTGTTTAGTGGCAGGCCAACCTCTTTTATGGAAGCCATAAAAGGGCAAACAAAGAGTCTGACTTCCTATAGACAGAAGTGCGGTCCTCGTAGATTTTTCAAGGCCCGCACCACATCCAAGGTGGCCTCACCAACCGAAAGGTCCGGTGAAGTAACCGATGGTACAATAATTTCTTCGTTGATATGAAAACTAGATACCACCTTTGGAAGAAACCCAGGACGAGTGCGCAGCACAGCACTGTTTCTATGAAAAATCAGAAATGGTGGTCTACATGAGAGAGCTCCCAATTCTGAAACCCTTCTGGCCGAAGCAATAGCTAGAAGGAATACAGTCTTAATGGTTAGCCATTTCAAATCCACTGAGCCCAGTGGTTCAAATGGCGGTCCTTGAAGAGTCTTCAAGACCACAGCCAGATCCTATGGTGCCACAGGTGGAACAAAGGGAGGCTGAATAAGAAGCACCCTTTGAATAAAGGTGCGGACATCAGGAAGCATAGCAATCCGACGATGAAACCACACTGAAAGTGCAGACACCTGTACCTTCAGGGAAGCTAGGCCAAGACCTTGGTCTAAACCCGCCTGTAGGAAGGCCAGAACCCTGGATAATCTGAACACCTGAGGAGCATAACCTCTAGTGTGACACCACTGGAAGAAAGCCCGCCACACTCTATAATAGTTGTTGGCAGATGAAGGCTTCCGAGCTCTCAGCATGGTGTTGACCACCGAGCTGGAGAAACCTCTGGACCTCATGAGGGCAGTCTCAATAGACACACCGTCAAAGACAGCCGACTCAGGTCCGGATGAAGGCAAGGACCCTGAGACAGCAGGTCCTGACATTGAGGCAACAACAGCGGAGTGTCCACTGAGAGACTCTGAAGATCCGTGTACCAGTGCCGCCTGGGCCACGCTGGAGCAATCACCAGTAGCATGCAGCCTTCTTGCTTGAATTTGCATATCACTCGAGGAAGAAGGGAGAACGGAGGGAAGAGGTACGCATACTGGAAGGTCCATTTGACTGCCAGAGCGTCCATTAGACAAGCCTTTGCGTATCTTGTTCTTGACCCGAACATCGGCAGTTTGTTGTTGTGTCGTGAGGCCATGAGATCTATCTCTGGAAGGCCCCACTTGTTCACCAGTAGCTGACACACCACCTGGTGAAGATCCAATCTCCTAGATGCACGTCTTGACTGCTGAGAAAGTCTACTTCCCAGTGGAGAACTCCTGGTATGAACACTGCAGATATTGCGGTGAGATGCTTTTCCGCCCATACTAGAATGCGGGACACCTCTGTCAGAGCCGCCTGACTGCGAGTCCCTCCTTGGCGGTTTATGTATGCCACCATGGTGGCGTTGTCCGACTGTACCTGCACAGGTTTTCCCTGCAGGACCTGTCTTGCTTGCTGGAGAGCCTTGAATACTGCCCGCAGTTCCAATATGTTTATTGGAAGAGCAGCTGCTACCGATGTCCACCTTCCCTGAAAGAAGCGTGGACCCATCACCGCTCCCCAGCCCCGGAGACTGGCATCCATCGTCAGAAGGGCCCAGTCTGCGATCCAAAAGGGGCACCGCGCCCCTTGTTCAGGTGAGCCGTCTGTAGCCACCAGGCCAGAGATAATCGCACCTCCTGGGGAAGCACCATAGTCTCTGTCTTTATCCTTTGGGGCGACCCATTCCATCTGGAGAGGATCAGCTTCTGCAGAGGTCTCGAGTGAAACTGGGCAAACTCCACCATGTCGAATATGGATACCATGGATCCCAGTAACCTCATTGCCAAGTGAATAGACACCCGGCGACTCTGCAGGCAAAGATGGACCTTTGCCTGTAACGCAGAGATCTTTTCTCCTGTCACCAAGATCCTCTGATGTTGGGAATCCAACAGAGCTCCTAGATGGAGCATCCTCTGTGATGGTACTAGGGAGGACTTCTTCCAATTAATCAGCCAGCCAAGAGACTGCAATACAGAGACTGTTAGTTGCAGATGGCGCTGAAGTTTCTCTGAGGACTCTGCCAGTAACAGGAGATCGACCAGACAAGGTAACAGGCGGACTCCCTGCAACCGCAGATGGGCTGCCATGATGGCCATAACCTTGGTGAACACCCGAGGTGCTCTAGCCAGACCGAAGGGCAGAGCCTGAAACTGGAAGTGGTCCTTCACCACTGCAAATCTGAGGAAGCACTGGTATGCTGGGACAATAGGGATATGCAGGTAAGCATCCTGAATATCCAGCGACACCATGAAATCCCCAGGTTACATTGCTAAAATAATGGAACGCAGGGTCTCCATCCTGAACCGAGGAACCCTCAGAAACAGGTTCATGGATGACCTGAGGGGGCGACAACGGGAAACTCTGAGGTACTATTAACTGTTTAGGAAACCCCTGCATAGGGGACGACACCATAGACTGCTGTGAGACCCCCATCTGGGGACACGCAGTGGTTGTTGTTAACTGGACCAGCAGGATAGTAAGTGCCGTAGCAAAACAAGCCCATGGTAGCTCCTGCACAGGTGTAGTGACAGAAGTCGGCCGTGCCAACCGCAGGCATGCCTTACATAATCCATCAGAGTTCCCATCACCCTCTGCCAATGGTACCTTGCATACAGTACACTTAGGCGGAATGGACCATCGCGACCATCGGGGCTTACGACGAGACCCTAGGGTAGGGTCTCACTTGTCGTAAGCCCCAGAGAGCTTCTGGCTCTGTCAGAGCCGGAAGCTCTCCACTGACATCACTAGTGATGTCAGTGGGGCCTCCCCCAAATGGCAGGCGTTCCCATGGGAACGCCTCCGTTTGGGTTGCCACCCCCCCGGCCCGCCTTCCAAACGGGGCGAGCTGTCAATCAACATCGACAGCTCGCCCCCTTTGGAAAGAGACCCGCTACGACCGGCGCTGTCGGTCGTAGTGGGTCTCACGCATGCGCACGAAGGAGCCGGCTCCCTCGTGCGCATGCGCACTGGACAAAGATCGAGGCAGCCGTGCGGTCGTAGACCGTACGGCCGCCTCTGAATGAAGCCCCAAGTGTGGTGGCGGTTGCGATGCCTGACCTTCCCAGCACTGGACGGGAAGAGGTGGCTCTTTCCACCATTTGCACGCCCCCTGCAAGTGCTGAAAGGAGCACCCACAGTCCACTTGCTGATATGCAAATTGAAGATGTCACTGTTGAAGTACAACAGGATGAGGATACTGGTGTAGCTGGCGCTGAGGAGGAAGTTGGCGAGGAGGATTCTGATGGTGATGTGGTTTGTTTAAATCAGGCTCTGGGGGAGACAGTTGTTGTCCGTGGGATGAAAAAGCCCATCACGGTCATGCCTGGGCAGAAGACCAAACATTCCACCTCTTTGGTCTGGCAATATTTCTATCCAAATCCGGACAGCAACTGTCTTGCCATATGTACCATATGTAAAGGTGAAATAAGTAGGGGTAGGGACGTTAACCACCTAGGAACATCCTCCCTTATACGGCACCTGCAGCGTATTCATAAAAAGTTACTGTCAAGTTCAGAAACTTTGGCTAAGACCGTAAGCAGTCCAGGGACACCTAAATCCTGTTGTCCTGTTGTATCCAAGCGCCTGCAAACCACACCATCAACTCCCTCCTCGTCAATTTCCTCCTTAGTCAGGATCGGAAGTAGTCCTGCAGGCCATGTCACTGGCATGACTGACTCTCATATCCGGGATTCCTCCGGAGAATCCTGCATTGCTACACCTACTGCTGCCGCTGCTGGGAGTCGTTCATCATCCCAGAGTGGAAGTAGGAACACCACTACTTTTACTAAACAATTGATACTCCAACAGTCCTTAGCGAGGAGGATGAAGTACGACAGCAGTCATCCTGAAGCAAAACGTATAACTGAGGCCTTGACTGCTATGTTGGTGTTAGACGTGCGTCCGGTATCTGCCATTAGTGCAGTGGGATTTAGACAATTGATGGAGGTAGTGTGTCCCCGGTTCCAAATCCCATCTAGATTCCACTTCACTAGGCAGGCGATACCGAGACTGTACAGAAACGTCAGAAAAAGTGTCCTCAGTATCCTGAAAAATGCCGTTGTACCCAATGTCCACTTAACCACGGACATGTGGACAAGTGGAACAGGGCAGACTAAGGACTATATGACTGTGACAGCCCACTGGGTAGATGTATCACCTTACGCAGCAACAACAGCAGCGTCACCAGTAGCAGCATCTCAGAAACGCCAGCTCGTTCCAAGGCAGGCTACACTGTGTATCACTGGTTTCAGTAAGAGGCACACCGCCGACAACCTCTTAGAGAAACTGAGGGAAATCATCGCCCAGTGGTTTATCCCACTTAGACTCTCCTGGGGATTTGTGATATCTGACAACGCCACCAATATTGCGCGGGCATTACATCTGGGCAAATTCCAGCACGTCCCATGTTTTGGTCACACAATAAACTTGATGATGCAGAATATTCTGAAAAGCGACAGGGGCATGCAGGAGACGCTTTGGGTGACCCGAAAAATTTCTGGCCACTTTCGCCATTCAGCGACTGCATGCCGAAGACTGGAGCACCAGCAAACACTCTTGAACCTGCCCCGCCATCACCTGAAGCAAGAGGTTGTGACACGGTGGAACTCAACCCTCTATATGCTTCAGAGGATGGAGGAGCAGCAAAAGGCCATTCAAGCCTATACATCCACCTATGACATAGGCAAAGGAGGGGGTATGCACCTGACTCAAGCGCAGTGGAGAATGATTTCCGTGTTGTGCAAGGTTCTCCAGCCCTTCAAACTTGCCACACGTGAAGTCAGTTCAGACACTGCCAGCTTGAGTCAGGTCATTCCCCTCATCAGGCTTTTGCAGAAGCAGCTGGAGAAAGTGAAGGAGGAGCTAAGACGGAGCGATTGCGCTCGGCATGTGGGACTTGTGGATGAAGCCCTTCATTCGCTTTGCCAGGATTCCAGGGGGGTCAATCTGTTGAAATCAGATCACTACATTTTGGCCACCGTGCTCGATCCTAGGTTTAAAGCCTATGTGGTGTCTCTCTTTCCGGCTGACACAAGCCTGCAGAGGTGCAAAGACCTGCTGGTGAAAACACTGTCAGCTGAAGTGGAACGTCACACGTCAACAGCTCCTTTTTCATTTTCACCCGCAACTGGGGCTGCCAGGAAAAAACTTAGGTATCCTAAGCAACCCGCTTGCGGTGATGCAGGGCAGGCAGGAACAAGTTTGGACATCTGGTCCGGACTGAAGGACCTGGCAACAATTTCTGACATGTCTACTGTCACTGCATATGATACTGTCACCATTGACAGAATGGTGGAGGATTACATCGGTGACAGCATCCAAGTAGGCATGTCAGACATTCCATACCTGTACTGCCAGGAAAAAGAGGCAATTTGGAGGCCCCTGTACAAACTGGCTCTAATTTACCTGAGTTGCCCCCCTCCAGTGTGTACTCCGAAAGAGTGTTTAGTGCAGCCGGGTACCTTGTCAGCGAAAGGCGTAGGAGGTTGCTTCCACAAAATGTGGAGAAGATGATGTTCATAAAAATGAATTATCAACTCTACCAGGGAGACCAGCCTCCAGAACGTACAGAGGGACCTGTGGTGGTGGATTCCAGCGGGGACGAATTAATACTCTGTGAGGATGAGGATGTACACAACACTGAAGAGGGTGAGGAATCGGTGGATGAGGAGGATGAGGACGACATCTTATCTCCGTAGAGCCAGTTTGTGCAGGGACAGATTAATTGCCAGCTTGTTTTGTGGGGGCCAAAACGAACCAATCATTTCAGCCACAGTCGTGTGGCAGACCCTGGCGCTGAAATGATTGGTTTGTTAAAGTGTGCATGTCCTGTTTATACAACATAAGGGTGGGTGGGAGGGCCCAAGGACAATTCCATCTTGCACCTCTTTTTTTTCTTTGCATTATGTACTGTTTGGGGCCTAGTTTTTCAAACTGCCATCCTGTCTGCCACTGTCACTCCTAGATGGGCCACGTGTTTCTGTCACTCCTAGATGGGCCACGTGTTTGTGCCGCCCACTCGTGTCGCTTAGCATAGTCATCCAGCTACCTCGGTGCAACCTTTTGGACATAAAAACACTATTGTGAGGTGTGAGGTGTGAGGTGTTCAGAATAGACTGGAAATTAGTGGAAATTAAGGTTTTTGAGGTTAATAATAGCATAGGAGCAGAAAAATCAACACATTCTGTGATTTTAGCTGTTTTTATGCTTTTTTTAAAAAAAATACAGATCCAAAACACAAAACCCAGAACCCAAAACACGGAAGGGTGGTTTTGGCAAAACCAATCCAGATCCAAAACACGAAGAAAGATCCAGATCCAAAACCAAAACACGAAAAGTGGCCGGTGCTTACCCCTAGTCTACATTGTCACAGAAGTTCTCAGATAGTGACTTCTAATCTATTCTGTATTTTCCCTCATGATGTGAGTGGGGGAGAGACCGAGAGAAGATACAAACAGGCAGATATTACGTTGTATATCACAGCAGCGGGCGCATTAATTATAATGTGCTAAGTAGTTATATGTCTATAGCACTAGCATTACTTTTCATTGTACTGCTTTATGGAGAATATTAAGAGTTATGGTAGACAAAACTTTGTTAACTCTATTTCTTCGAAGACCATAGGATAGTGGTGAATACATACATACACATACAGGTACTGTCACCGATATAACAGAATGCTCTGCAAAGTGGTGAATACATACATACACATACAGGTACTGTCACCGATATAACAGAATGCTCTGCAAAGTGGTGAATACATACATACACATACAGGTACTGTCACCGATATAACAGAATGCTCTGCAAAGTGGTGATTACATACATACACATACAGGTACTGTCACCGATATAACAGAATGCTCTGCAAAGTGGTGAATACATACATACACATACAGGTACTGTCACCGATATAACAGAATGCTCTGCAAAGTGAAGAATACATACATACACATACAGGTACTGTCACCGATATAACAGAATGCTCTGCAAAGTGGTGAATACATACATACACATACAGGTACTGTCACCGATATAACAGAATGCTCTGCAAAGTGGTGAATACATACATACACATACAGGTACTGTCACCGATATAACAGAATGCTCTGCAAAGTGGTGATTACATACATACACATACAGGTACTGTCACCGATATAACAGAATGCTCTGCAAAGTGGTGATTACATACATACACATACAGGTACTGTCACCGATATAACAGAATGCTCTGCAAAGTGGTGATTACATACATACACATACAGGTACTGTCACCGATATAACAGAATGCTCTGCAAAGTGGTGATTACATACATACACATACAGGTACTGTCACCGATATAACAGAATGCTCTGCAAAGTGGTGATTACATACATACACATACAGGCATGGTCACCGATATAACAGAATGCTCTGCAAAGTGGTGATTACATACATACACATACAGGTACTGTCACTGATATAACAGAATGCTCAGCAAAGTGGTGAATACATACATACACATACAGGCATGGTCACCGATATAACAGAATGCTCTGCAAAGTGGTGAATACATACATACACATACAGGCATGGTCACCGATATAACAGAATGCTCTGCAAAGTGGTGAATACATACATACACATACAGGCATGGTCACCGATATAACAGAAAGCTCTGCAAAGTGGTGAATACATACATACACATACAGGCACGGTCACCGATATAACAGAATGCTCTGCAAAGTGGAGAATACATACATACACATACAGGTACTGTCACCGATATAACAGAATGCTCTGCAAAGTGGTGAATACATACATACACATACAGGTACTGTCACCGATATAACAGAATGCTCTGCAAAGTGGTGAATACATACATACACATACAGGTACTGTCACCGATATAACAGAATGCTCTGCAAAGTGGTGAATACATACATACACATACAGGTACTGTCACCGATATAACAGAATGCTCTGCAAAATGGTGATTACATACATACACATACAGGCATGGTCACCGATATAACAGAATGCTCTGCAAAGTGGTGATTATATACATGCACATACAGGCATGGTCAGCGATATAACAGAATGCTCTGCAAAGTGGTGACTACATACATACACATACAGGCATGGTAACCGATATAACAGAATGCTCTGCAAAGTGGTGAATACATACATACACATACAGGCATGGTCACCGATATAACAGAATGCTCTGCAAAGTGGTGACTACATACATACACATACAGGTACTGTCACCGATATAACAGAATGCTCTGCAAAGTGGAGAATACATACAAACACATACAGGTACTGTCACCGATATAACAGAATGCTCTGCAAAGTGGTGATTACATACATACACATACAGGCATGGTCACCGATATAACAGAATGCTCTGCAAAGTGGTGAATACATACATACAGGTACTGTCACCGATATAACAGAATGCTCTGCAAAGTGGTGAATACATACATACACATACAGGCATGGTCACCGATATAACAGAATGCTCTGCAAAGTGGTGAATACATACATACACATACAGGTACTGTCACCGATATAACAGAATGCTCTGCAAAGTGGAGAATACATACATACACATACAGGTACTGTCACCGATATAACAGAATGCTCTGCAAAGTGGTGAATACATACATACAGGTACTGTCACCAATATAACAGAATGCTCTGCAAAGTGGTGAATACATACATACACATACAGGCATGGTCACCGATATAACGGAATGCTCTGCAAAGTGGTGACTACATACACATACAGGCATGGTCACCGATATAACAGAATGCTCTGCAAAGTGGTGACTACATACATACACATACAGGTACTGTCACCGATATAACAGAATGCTCTGCAAAGTGAAGAATACATACATACACATACAGGCATGGTCACCGATATAACAGAATGCTCTGCAAAGTGGTGAATACATACATACAGGTACTGTCACCAATATAACAGAATGCTCTGCAAAGTGGTGAATACATACATACACATACAGGCATGGTCAACGATATAACGGAATGCTCTGCAAAGTGGTGATTATATACATGCACATACAGGCATGGTCACCGATATAACAGAATGCTCTGCAAAGTGGTGACTACATACATACACATACAGGCATGGTAACCGATATAACAGAATGCTCTGCAAAGTGGTGAATACATACATACACATACAGGCATGGTCACCGATATAACAGAATGCTCTGCAAAGTGGTGACTACATACATACACATACAGGTACTGTCACCGATATAACAGAATGCTCTGCAAAGTGGAGAATACATACATACACATACAGGTACTGTCACCGATATAACAGAATGCTCTGCAAAGTGGTGACTACATACACATACAGGCATGGTCACCGATATAACAGAATGCTCTGCAAAGTGGTGAATACATACATACACATACAGGTACTGTCACCGATATAACAGAATGCTCTGCAAAGTGGAGAATACATACATACACATACAGGTACTGTCACCGATATAACAGAATGCTCTGCAAAGTGGTGAATACATACATACACATACAGGCATGGTCAACGATATAACGGAATGCTCTGCAAAGTGGTGAATACATACATACGCATACAGGTACTGTCACCGATATAACAGAATGCTCTGCAAAGTGGTGAATACATACATACACATACAGGTACTGTCACCGATATAACAGAATGCTCTGCAAAGTGGTGATTACATATATACACATACAGGCATGGTCACCGATATAACGGAATGCTCTGCAAAGTGGTGAATACATACATACACATACAGGCATGGTCACCGATATAACAGAATGCTCTGCTAAGCGGTGAATACATACATACACATACAGGTACTGTCACCGATATAACAGAAAACTCTGCAAAGTGGTGATTACATACATACACATACAGGCATGGTCACCGATATAACAGAATGCTCTGCTAAGCGGTGAATACATACATACACATACAGGTACTGTCACCGATATAACAGAAAACTCTGCAAAGTGGTGAATACATACATACACATACAGGTACTGTCACCGATATAACAGAATGCTCTGCAAAGTGGTGAATACATACATACACATACAGGCATGGTCACCGATATAACAGAATGCTCTGCAAAGAGGTGATTACATACATAAACATACAGGCATGGTCACTGATATAACAGAATGCTGTTGTTTTTCATGTGCACCTTTTTGTCTTATATCAGCATAAACTGTCCTAACATTACAAATAAACAATGACTGTGCTAATGAGCTTCACTAGGAGAGACTGTCATTTATAGGCGACCTTTACACTTACCGTTCTGCCGGGTGCGCCAGGTGGACCCTGTAAAGAAATATTTAAAGATTTTAATATTTCTGTCATATAAAAACTTGCAAAGTGTTGATCAAAAGTGCCCGTGTGCCATTCCTGCATCCTGCCCCTATATGTACAATGATGTGCCCGTGTGCCATTCCTGCATCCTGCCCCTCTATGTACAATGATGTGCCCCTGCCCCTCTATGTACAATGATGTGCCCGTGTGCCATTCCTGCATCCTGCCCCTATATGTACAATGATGTGCCCGTGTGCCATTCCTGCATCCTGCCCCTCTATGTACAATGATGTGCCCCTGTGCCATTCCTGCATCCTGCCCCTCTATGTACAATGATGTGCCCGTGTGCCATTCCTGCATCCTGCCCCTCTATGTACAATGATGTGCCCGTGCGCCATTCCTGTATCCTGCCCCTCTATGTACAATGATGTGCCCGTGCCCGTGTGCCATTCCTGCATCCTGCCCCTCTATGTACAATGATGTGCTCGTGTACCATTCCAGCATCCTGCCCCTCTATGTACAATGATGTGCCCGTGCCCGTGTGCGATTCCTGTATCCTGCCCCTCTATGTACAATGATGTGCCCGTCCCCGTGTGCCATTCCTGCATCCTGCCCCTCTATGTACAATGATGTGCCCGTGTGCCATTCCTGCATCCTGCCCCTCTATGTACAATGATGTGCCCGTGTGCCATTCCTGCATCCTGCCCCTCTATGTACAATGATGTGCCCGTGTGCCATTCCTGCATCCTGCCCCTCTATGTACAATGATGTGCCGATGTGCCATTCCTGCATCCTGCCCCTCTATGTACAATGATGTGCCCGTGTGCCATTCCTGCATCTTGCCCTTCTATGTACATGATGTGCCCGTGTGCCATTCCTGCATCCTGCCCCTCTATGTACAATGATGTGCCCGTGTACCATTCCTGCATCCTGCCCCCTATGTACATGATGTGCCCGTGTGCCATTCCTGCATCCTGCCACTCTATGTACAATGATGTGCCCGTGTGCCATTCATGCATCCTGCCCCTCTATGTACAATGATGTGCCCGTGTGCCATTCCTGCATCCTGCCCCTCTATGTACAATGATGTGCCCGTGTGCCATTCCTGCATCCTGCCCCTCTATGTACAATGATGTGCCCGTGTGCCATTCCTGCATCCTGCCCCTCTATGTACAATGATGTGCCCATGTGCTATTCCTGCATCCTGCCCCTCTATGTACAATGATGTGCCCCTGTGCCATTCCTGCATTCTGCCCCTCTATGTACAATGATGTGCCTGTGTGCCATTCCTGCATCCTGCCCCTCTATGTACAATGATGTGCCCGTGTGCCATTCCTGCATCCTGCCCCTCTATGTACAATGATGTGCTATTCCTGCATACTGCCCCTTATGTACAATGATGTGCCCGTGTGCCATTCATGCATCCTGCCCCTCTATGCACAATGATGTGCCCGTGTGCCATTCCTGCATCCTGCCCCTCTATGAACAATGATGTGCCCGTGTGCCATTCCTGCATCCTGCCCCTCTATGTACAATGATGTGCCCGTGTGCTATTCCTGCATCCTGCCCCTCTATGTACAATGATGTGCCCGTGTGCCATTCCTGCATCCTGCCCCTCTATGTACAATGATGTGCCCGTGTGCCATTCCTGCATCCTGCCCCTCTATGTACAATGATGTGCCATTCCTGCATCCTGCCCATCTATGTACAATGATGTGCCCCTGTTCCATTCCTGCATCCTGCCCCTCTATGTACAATGATGTGCCCGTGTGCCATTCCTGCATCCTGCCCCTCTATGTACAATGATTTGCCCGTGTGCCATTCCTGCATCCTGACCCTTATGTACAATGATGTGCCCGTGTGCCATTCATGCATCCTGCCCCTCTATGTACAATGATGTGCCCGTGTGCCATTCCTGCATCCTGCCATTCTATGAACAATGATGTGCCCGTGTGCCATTCCTGCATCCTGCCCCTCTATGTACAATGATGTGCCCGTGTGCCTTTCCTGCATACTGCCCCTCTATGTACAATGATGTGCCCGTGTGCCATTCCTGCATCCAGCCACTCTATGTACAATGATGCGCCCGTGTGCTATTCCTGCATCCTGCCCCTCTATGTACAATGATGTGCCCGTGTGCCATTCCTGCATCCTGCCCCTCTATGTACAATGATGTGCCCGTGTGCCATTCCTGCATCCTGCCCCTCTATGTACAATGATGTGCCCGTGTGCCATTCCTGCATCCTGCCCCTCTATGTACAATGATGTGCCCATGTGCCATTCCTGCATCTTGCCCATCTATGTACAATGATGTGCCCCTGTGCCAATCCTGCATCCTGCCCCTCTATGTACAATGATGTGCCCGTGTGCCATTCCTGCATCCTGCCCCTCTATGTACAATGATGTGCCCGTGTGCCATTCCTGCATCCTGCCCCTCTATGTACAATGATTTGCCCGTGTGCCATTCCTGCATCCAGCCCCTCTATGTACAATGATGCGCCCGTGTGCTATTCCTGCATCCTGCCCCTCTATGTACAATGATGTGCCCGTGTGCCATTCCTGCATCCTGCCCCTCTATGTACAATGATGTGCCTGTGTGCCATTCCTGCATCCTGCCCCTCTATGTACAATGATGTGCCCGTGTGCCATTCCTGCATCCTGCCCCTCTATGTACAATGATGTGCCCATGTGCCATTCCTGCATCTTGCCCATCTATGTACAATGATGTGCCCCTGTGCCAATCCTGCATCCTGCCCCTCTATGTACAATGATGTGCCCGTGTGCCATTCCTGCATCCTGCCCCTCTATGTACAATGATGTGCCCGTGTGCCATTCCTGCATCCTGCCCCTCTATGTACAATGATGTGCCCGTGTGCCATTCCTGCATCCTGCCCCTCTATGTACAATGATGTGCCCGTGTGCCATTCCTGCATCCTGCCCCTCTATGTACAATGATGTGCCCGTGTGCGATTCCTGCATCCTGCCCCTCTATGTACAATGATGTGCCCCTGTGCCATTCCTGCATCCTGCCCCTCTATGTACAATGATGTGCCCGTGTGCCATTCCTGCATCCTGCCCCTCTATGTACAATGATGTGCCCATCTTGCCCCTCTATGTACAATGATGTGCCCGTGTGCCATTCCTGCATCCTGCCCCTCTATGTACAATGATGTGCCCGTGTGCCATTCCTGCATCCTGCCCATCTATGTACAATGATGTGCCCCTGTGCCATTCCTGCATCCTGCCCCTCTATGTACCATGATGTGCCCGTGTGCCATTCCTGCATCCTGCCCCTCTATGTACAATGATGTGCCCGTGTGCCATTCCTGCATCCTGCCCCTTATGTACAATGATGTGCCCGTGTGCCATTCATGCATCCTGCCCCTCTATGTACAATGATGTGCCCGTGTGCCATTCCTGCATCCTGCCCCTCTATGAACAATGATGTGCCCGTGTGCCATTCCTGCATCCTGCCTCTCTATGTACAATGATGTGCCCGTGTGCCATTCCTGCATCCTGCCCCTCTATGTACAATGATGTGCCCGTGTGCCATTCCTGCATCCTGCCCCTCTATGTACAATGATGTGCCCGTGTGCCACTCATGCTTACTGGTGGGCCAGAGTTTCCTCTTGGTCCTTGAGGTCCCTACGGGGAAAAAAAAAAAAATTAAATTATATATTATTTTCTATTTCTTAATTGATTTATACATGAATACTGGGCTGACGTGTCCTCTCCCTGGATACTCTAATATACGATATGGGCACTTCATAGCGTCCTTCCTAAGATCAGAGGGTAACCAAGTTCTGTAAGAAATGAAGCGTCACACTGCAGACACGGGTCAGAGCAGCGGCATGAAGCGTCACACTGCAGACACGGGTCAGAGCTGCGCCATGAAGCGTCACACTGCAGACACGGGTCAGAGCAGCGGCATGAAGCGTCACACTGCAGACACGGGTCAGAGCTGCGGCATGAAGCGTCACACTGCAGACACGGGTCAGAGCTGCGGCATGAAGCGTCACACTGCAGACACGGGTCAGAGCTGCGGCATGAAGCGTCACACTGCAGACACGGGTCAGAGCTGCGGCATGAAGCGTCACACTGCAGACACGGTTCAGAGCTGCGGCATGAAGCGTCACACTGCAGACACGTGTCAGAGCTGCGGCATGAAGCGTCACACTGCAGACACCGGTCAGAGCTGCGGCATGAAGCGTCACACTGCAGACACCGGTCAGAGCTGCGGCATGAAGCGTCACACTGCAGACACCGGTCAGAGCTGCGGCATGAAGCGTCACACTGCAGACACGGGTCAGAGCTGCGGCATGAAGCGTCACACTGCAGACACCGGTCAGAGCAGCGGCATGAAGCGTCACACTGCAGACACCGGTCAGAGCTGCGGCATGAAGGGTCACACTGCAGACACCGGTCAGAGCTGCGGCATGAGGCGTCACACTGCAGAGACGGGTCAGAGCTGCGGCATGAAGCGTCACACTGCAGACACCGGTCAGAGCTGCGGCATGAAGCGTCACACTGCAGACACGGGTCAGAGCTGCGGCATGAAGCGTCACACTGCAGACACCGGTCAGAGCTGCGGCATGAGGCGTCACACTGCAGACACCGGTCAGAGCTGCGGCATGAAGCGTCACACTGCAGACACGGGTCAGAGCTGCGGCATGAAGCGTCACACTGCAGACACCGGTCAGAGCTGCGGCATGAGGCGTCACACTGCAGACACCGGTCAGAGCTGCGGCATGAAGCGTCACTCTGCAGACACCGGTCAGAGCTGCGGCATGAAGCGTCACACTGCAGACACCGGTCAGAGCTGCGGCATGAAGGGTCACACTGCAGACACCGGTCAGAGCTGCGGCATGAGGCGTCACACTGCAAACACCGGTCAGAGCTGTGGCATGAAGCGTCACACTGCAGACACCGGTCAGAGCTGCGGCATGAGGCGTCACACTGCAGACACGGGTCAGAGCTGTGGCATGAAGCGTCACACTGCAGACACGGGTCAGAGCTGTGGCATGAAGCGTCACACTGCAGACACGGGTCAGAGCTGCGGCATGAAGCGTCACACTGCAGACACCGGTCAGAGCTGCGGCATGAGGCGTCACACTGCAGACACCGGTCAGAGCTGCGGCATGAAGCGTCACACTGCAGACACGGGTCAGAGCTGCGGCATGAAGCGTCACACTGCAGACACCGGTCAGAGCTGCTGCATGAAGCGTCACACTGCAGACACCGGTCAGAGCTGCGGCATGAAGCGTCACACTGCAGACACCGGTCAGAGCTGCGGCATGAAGCGTCACACTGCAGACACGGGTCAGAGCTGCGGCATGAAGCGTCACACTGCAGACACGGGTCAGAGCTGCGGCATGAAGCGTCACACTGCAGACACGGGTCAGAGCTGCGGCATGAAGCGTCACACTGCAGACACGTGTCAGAGCTGCGGCATGAAGCGTCACACTGCAGACACGGTTCAGAGCTGCGGCATGAAGCGTCACACTGCAGACACGTGTCAGAGCTGTGGCATGAAGCGTCACACTGCAGACACCGGTCAGAGCTGCGGCATGAGGCGTCACACTGCAGACACGGGTCAGAGCTGTGGCATGAAGCGTCACACTGCAGACACGGGTCAGAGCTGCGGCATGAAGCGTCACACTGCAGACACCGGTCAGAGCTGCGGCATGAGGCGTCACACTGCAGACACCGGTCAGAGCTGCGGCATGAAGCGTCACACTGCAGACACGGGTCAGAGCTGCGGCATGAAGCGTCACACTGCAGACACCGGTCAGAGCTGCGGCATGAAGGGTCACACTGCAGACACCGGTCAGAGCTGCGGCATGAGGCGTCACACTGCAAACACCGGTCAGAGCTGTGGCATGAAGCGTCACACTGCAGACACCGGTCAGAGCTGCGGCATGAGGCGTCACACTGCAGACACGGGTCAGAGCTGTGGCATGAAGCGTCACACTGCAGACACCGGTCAGAGCTGCGGCATGAAGCGTCACACTGCAGGCACGGGTCAGAGTTGCGGCATGAAGCGTCACACTGCAGACACCGGTCAGAGCTGCGGCATGAGGCGTCACACTGCAGACACGGGTCAGAGCTGCGGCATGAAGCGTCACACTGCAGACACGGGTCAGAGCTGCGGCATGAAGCGTCACACTGCAGACACCGGTCAGAGCTGCGGCATGAGGCGTCACACTGCAGACACCGGTCAGAGCTGTGGCATGAAGCGTCACACTGCAGACACGGGTCAGAGCTGCGGCATGAAGCGTCACACTGCAGACACCGGTCAGAGCTGCGGCATGAAGCGTCACACTGCAGACATGTTATTTGGATACATTCCCCAATTGAAATTGAGAATTATTGATTCCCTCAAACATACTGGCGTCAAATTCTGAGTCAGACTCGGTCACGGCCGCCCTTGTGTTGTTTGCCGCAATCACACCTGAGACTCCCTGGCGTCATCCGTGTGTCTCAATGTGCAAAGAGACGCTGAAATACCGCATGGTGCGTCTTTAGCCCTATCGTAGGTGCCTCCTATGTGAGCAGGTCTGTACACAATCATTTTCAGCGACACCTGTTACACTCCCATAAGACGCTACCGCTGTGTGCGCCTGATTAGCTCCTCCCCAATTACCTCTCAGTCGCTGCACAGGAACGCCACATTTATTTCAGAGACCGTGCGTCCAAATCTGTACTATACCATTGGGACACGTGCAGTGCGACAAAGCCGCCTGTGCATACAGAAAACATTGCGCCACTGCGTCCGGCCCACTATGTGGTATGGCCACAGATCACTATCTGATGTACATTACATTTGTTAGGCATGTACGGTAACAATGGCGGTTGAAATTGAACCATTTCATGTTACTCTTCCGATGGCCATCGCTAGTTGTGTGCGTCCGTGTGTCTTTGTGTAGGCGGCTGCACATGCGCTCAGTAGGGACGTTCGGGGTATGGAGCTGGTACATGTGCTCAGTAGGGACGTTCGGGGCCCCTCTGGGCGGGTATGGAGCTGGCACATGCGCTCAGTAGGGGCGTTCGGGGCCCCTCTGGGTGGGTATGGAGCTGGTACATGCGCTCAGTAGGGACGTTCGGGGCCCCTCTGGGTGGATATAGAGCTGGCACATGCGCTCAGTAAGGAAGATCTGGGCCCCTCTGGGTGGGTATAGAGCTGGCACATGCGCTCAGTAGGGATGTTCGGGGCCCCTCTGGGTGGGTACGGAGCTGGCACATGCGCTCAGTAGGAGTTCTGGGCCCCTCTGGGCGGGTATGGAGCTGGTACATGCGCTCAGTAAGAACGTTCGGAGCCCCTCTGGGCGGGTATGGAGCTGGCACATGTGCTCAGTAGAGAAGTTCGGGGCCCCTCTGGGCGGATATGGAGCTGGCACATGCGCTCAGTAGGGACGTTCGGGGCCCCTCTGGGTGGGTATAGAGCTGGCACATGCACTCAGTAGGGAAGATCAGGGCCCCTCTGGGTGGGTATAGAGCTGGCACATGCACTCAGTAGGGAAGTTCGGGGCCCCTCTGGGCGGGTATGGAGCTGGCACATGCGCTTAATAGGGACGTTCGGGGCCCCTCTGGGCGTGTATGGAGCTGGCACATGCGCTCAGTAATGAAGTTCGGGGCCCCTCTGGGCGGGTATGGAGCTGGCACATGAGCTATTACTGCACATCTGAATGTGTTTATGAACCTTTTCACTTAATAGAACTGTTACTATATAAGAATAACACACGTGATCCTGAATATCTCAACTTCCACTTAAATGAATAAAAATGCTCCAATGTACATGTAGAGGTATATGTAATAGGGGGCCTGATTCAGACCCGCTCGCGAGCGCTCGCAAGCGGGTCGATTTTGGCCAAATGCGCATGAGGGAGCCGGCTCCGTCGTGCCCATGCGGAGACCCGCATAGCGACGGGCAAGCCGTCGCTATGGGTCTCGCTACAAAGGGGGCGTGCTGTCGATGTTGAGTGACAGGGGGCGTGGCTGCCCAGACGGAGGCGTTCCCATGGGAACGCCTACCGTCTGGGGCCGGCCCCACTGACATCACTAGTGATGTCAGTGGGAGTGCTTTTGGCTCTGATAGAGCCAAAAGCACTCCAGGGCTTGCGGCAACGAGACCCTACCACAAGGGTCTCGTCGCAAGCCCGATGGTCGCGATGGTCTTGACCATCGTGACCATCTTTTTGGCCCCTCGCTATATCTGTGGCCAGAAGGCCGCTCTAAAAAAAAAAAGAGAGGGAGGGCACTGATTCAGAGCGAGCGCTCCGAAAGAGCATCCGGCTCTGAATGAGGCCCAGGGTTCGGACCGCAGGCACCAGCGAGTCCCGTGTGAGACAGCCCAATGGTGTAACGTAGCAGAGTCATGTATATGGCTAAACCAGGTTGATTTTGCCTTTTGAATGACTGCTACTTTATAACGTCAGGCAGTCTCACACGGGATTTGCTGGTGCCTGCCGTCCGCACCCTATCACATATATCCCTTCATTTAGTTCTTCTCTCCAGGACCCTATTTTCTTACCATTTCCCCCTTAGAGCCTTTGTCACCACGAAAGCCCTGAAAAGTACATAGAGAATATCATTAGTGACAATAACACAGAACTACAGGAATCAGTTATTAGGGTCCTGATCGGAGATGTACACTAATGCTGCCGCTGTGCATGTATGTGTATGTACGCAGCTGCAATGTGACAACATGCAAATGGCGCAGCCGCCGGGAGATGTACTGACACGCCCCCTGCGCCTCTCAGATGTACAGTAAGAATCTGCGTAAAATGTCGCAGGATCGGTCGCAGACCATTAGACTGTTGCAGTCCTGAGTGACTATGTTCGCGCTGAATGGCTTTGGGAATGGAGACGCTGGAGTTATATTACGTGCTTGCACGCTCGCAGTCACAGAGTGAGACACGCCTCCTATCCGGTCGCAGCACGTCTGCGTTCTTTGCCGCCAGTCCCCATTACCTCCCGCAAATGCTCCCATCTGGCAATCACACTCTAAATAAAGAGTTGCTGCGAGCGACTACGGAAATATGCCTTGACGCATGGACAAATGTGCATTGCGACTTAGACACATGCGCGGTTAACCCCGTAAACATGGGAATAGCGTACAACACAGGCCCTTAGTTCCTTATATCCGGAGAAAGGGGCTAATTCATTACGGATCGCTATTGCGAATACGCATGCAGGCGGTCAATTGTTGCATACTGCACATGCATCGCAGTGCGCGTCCGTGAAGGCCCAACTGCGATTGTACTGTGATCGCAGAGACTACGCAGAGATATCGCAGAGTGAGTGACAGGAAGTAAACGTTTGGCGGTGGTGACGTGGGAGTGATCGGAGAAATGCAGGCGTGCCTGTCCGTTTGAGCGCCATTACAGGGGCGTGTATAAATTAGTCAGTGCGACGCATTACGCAGCTTGTGTACTTACTGTGTGTGACGAGGTTACCAATGTCTGAGAAAGGTCAGGGCTGCTGTAATTGTGCGTGCGGCTCCGATGTTACTCCATGTTCCCAATGTATACGCAGTATTGCAATGTATTACGGATGTGAGATAGCTGTAATGGCCTTTCCCATGCTGGCTGTGGGCGTCTGTATAATAGCTTTGCGATTGCAGTCATTAGCATATTTTCGCAATGGACCTGCGTGCGTAATCGCAGCTACGATCGCAATTGCAAACCGTAATGAATCAGACACAAAGGGCCTGATTCAGAGCCGTTCACAATTTGCGGATGTTCGTTCAGGAAAAGGGGGTGGCTATTGAAATGAACCGTTCGCTCTTTGCAGTCTGTTGACGACTCCATGTCTGAACGAGCGAACAAAACCAGCGGCCGCTATTTTGATAAAAACTCCCCCTGGCCGCTCGCATCCTACGTCATGTCCGCTATTTATTTGATTAATCGAGTACATCGAACAGCGTATGAACTGCTCGCAGTGCTTGTGGTTGGTTTTTCCTACCGCAATCTTGCGAGCAGTTCTGGCTATAAAATAACCCAGTGACGTGGTCAATGACGCTGCTGTTTTAATTATGCACACCCATAAAACGCCCGTTTTGACCTTTAAGCACGCCTGCGTTCGGATCTCCACTCCCCATTTTCAAGCACCTTCCCCTGTTACCACCCACATACGCCTCCTCCTGTCACTCAAAATAGCAGGCATTCGCTATTTAGCGAACAAACGATTTTCGGCCGCACTGACTGGTTCGCGCATGCGTATTATGATCCATACGCATGCGCACATATGAAAACATCGCTCCGAACAAGCGAACGGCCGCTTACGAGCGGCTCTGAATCAGCCCCAAAGTCCATTCCTGCCAAGTCTCAGCTACAGTATGAGCACGTTATAGTCACAGATCAGCACATAGCAATATGTTATCTCTTACATATATACAATGAACCATGCATTGTACATACAGGCTAGTCAGCCAATCATTCTAATGGATTCATTCATTTGTTCACCTGCAGCGATTCTGATAAAGGGATCACTCGCAAATCCCACACAAATAAGACGTTATAATGAGAATGCGCTAATATGGACCGCACATATATTATAAAAGTATTATTATTCACAATCAGAAATAAAATGAACCACACACACACACACGACAATATGGATAAAAGTCTCCTTGTAAGCCCAAAGCATTATGCCAAGCTGAAGTAATATACAGTATTGCAACAATATTATCCTTACAGGCTGCAGTATCCTTTGCTGGAACAAATCTCTACGTAATACTGTATCGTGTCTTGTGATAATAGATGAACATAGCGCTCAGTCCTGGAGGGCGGCAACAACATGTTCAGCTTGTATAGTCCCACAGAAGTGGATGAAACAAGTTGCCACTGCCGCCCTGGACCCAGAATTAATCAGCGTATTAGTGTGAGGGTGCCTCGGCTGCGTGTGAAGGTGCCTCGGCTGCGTGTGTGAAGGTGCCTCGGCTGCGTGTGTGAAGTTGCCTCCGCTGCGTGTGAAGGTGCCTCCGCTGCGTGTGAAGGTGCCTCCGCTGCGTGTGAAGGTGCCTCCGCTGCGTGTGAAGGTGCCTCCGCTGCGTGTGAAGGTGCCTCCGCTGCGTGTGAAGGTGCCTCGGCTGCGTGTGAAGGTGCCTCGGCTGCATGTGTGAAGGTGCCTCGGCTGGCTGTGTGAAGGTGCCTCGGCTGGCTGTGTGAAGGTGCCTCGGCTGTGTGTGTGAAGGTGCCTCGGCTGTGTGTGTGAAGGTGCCTCGGCTGTGTGTGAAGGTGCCTCGGCTGTGTGTGTGAAGGTGCCTCGGCTGTGTGTGAAGGTGCCTCGGCTGTGTGTGTGAAGGTGCCTCGGCTGTGTGTGTGAAGGTGCCTCGGCTATGTGTGTGAAGGTGTCTCGGCTGTGTGTGTGAAGGTGCCTCGGCTGTGTGTGTGAAGGTGCCTCGGCTGTGTGTGTGAAGGTGCCTCGGCTGTGTGTGAAGGTGCCTCGGCTGTGTGTGTGAAGGTGCCTCGGCTGTGTGTGTGAAGGTGCCTCGGCTGTGTGTCTGAAGGTGCCTCGGCTGTGTGTGTGAAGGTGCCTCGGCTGTGTGTGTGAAGGTGCCTCGGCTGTGTGTGTGTGAAGGTGCCTCGGCTGTGTGTGTGAAGGTGCCTTGGCTGTGTGAAGGTGCCTCGGCTGGTGGAAGGACTGTGGCTTGTGGGGTTGCACATAATGGCTTCTATACAAGCCGTACTCACCAGATTACCTGCCGGTCCTATCATACCACCAGGACCTATGGGACCACTGTTACCCTGCACAAAATACACAATAGTTACAACATTAATTCATCAACTATTTCATGTGCAAATAATATCTGTATAATTATATATGTAAGATATCGGTATAATGCTATAGATGTAAGATATCGGTATAATGCTATAGATGTAAGATATCGGTATAATGCTATATGTAAGATATCGGTATAATGCTATATGTAAGATATCGGTATAATGCTATAGATGTAAGATATCGGTATAATGCTATAGATGTAAGATATCGGTATAATGCTATATGTAAGATATCGGTATAATGCTATATGTAAGATATCGGTATAATGCTATACATGTAAGATATCGGTATAATGCTATAGATGTAAGATATCGGTATAATGCTATATGTAAGATATCGGTATAATGCTATAGATGTAAGATATCGGTATAATGCTATATGTAAGATATCGGTATAATGCTATATGTAAGATATCGGTATAATGCTATAGATGTAAGATATCTGTATAATGCTATATGTAAGATATCGGTATAATGCTATAGATGTAAGATATCTGTATAATGCTATATGTAAGATATCGGTATAATGCTATAGATGTAAGATATCGGTATAATGCTATATGTAAGATATCGGTATAATGCTATAGATGTAAGATATCGGTATAATGCTATAGATGTAAGATATCGGTATAATGCTATAGATGTAAGATATCGGTATAATGCTATAGATGTAGAAACGTAAGATATACTTACAGCCTGGCCTGAGGGACCTTTGGGGCCAACTATACCAACAAGACCGAAGTCACCAGTAGGACCCTGTAACATATAAATTCTGTTGAGATCGATGACGTTCCATGGAAAAGCTGCTATAGCGCACATTATCTATCCTATGTAATATCACACTGACCAGTAACGTCTATGTGCTGGGGCAACCGGTGCAGCACACGGAAGGGGGAGGGGGAGTACCCAGAAGACCCCTCTGATGGAAGAGCTCTGACTTCTGATATGGAGACAGCTTTGTCTGAGTGGCTGACAATGGAAATCCCACCCACTCAGACATAACTGCGCGATTCGTGGGTGTATGGGAAGGGGGCGGGAACTAATTCAGTGATGGGCCCCTTCCCTATCAGAGACTTAATGCTGCCACAGGTACAGCGTGCGCTCCATAAATATTAAATGACACATTGTTATATAGACAGAACTAATGAAGGCCGATAACAGGTATCTGTAGCAGCCTCCATATCATCCAGTGTCTTCATCCAGGGACCGAGAAACTGGATCTGCCCAACGTAATCAGTGGCATGTATTGTGGCATGGGACACGGACCCTTGGCACCCTCTGCACTGGCCATGGGCAGCTCTAGCTGACCTCCAATAACTGTCTGAGCTAGTGCTCGGGGAGCGCGAGACGACGTATGACGTACCTTTGGTCCTGGGAATCCTTGGAACCCCATTAGACCCTGGTCCCCATCTTCTCCCTGTAAGATCAGTGTATAAATAACCTGCACTCGTTATATAACGGATTGTGTGGATGATAAATGAAGCAGACATACCAGGAGACCCTTTAGGCCAGACTCGCCTCTTGGTCCTTGGTCACCTTGAGATCCGGGGAAACCTCTTAATCCCGATTTTCCTGGATATCCGCGTAGTCCCAGCTCCCCCTCAAATGGCAAACGGAAAATATTTTATTTACAGCCTGAACAGGGCCTGATTCCTTCACATCCCATATTACATCAGCTGTACATAACCAGAGACATCACTTCTGGGAACAAATAAAACCTCCGGGACAGAGTGATGGCACATTCCCAGCCACGTTACCCCAAATAATAGGTTTTGTACATCACCAATTCCCTACCGTGTATGAATGTATAAATGTATGACAGCCATTAAAATACCTTAGGTCCTGGTGCACCAATTTCGCCTTTACTACCAAAAGTCCCTTTCACGCCAGGTCGACCGGATAATCCCGCCAATCCTGGGAGGCCTGGGCTGCCCTTTTCACCCTAAGGTGATCAGATACATACATCGCACATTACTATACTGTCAGCGAAACAAAAAGACACCAATATAATTACTTATATTACATATGTGACCTTCAGTGTTACTCTGCTCTGTGTGATGTGAAAAGATTTACGTTATCCATAAAGACTAAGATTCGGACCTAAAGGGCCGATTATCTGCACATTACACCTATGGGCCCCAGAAGACAGCTGATCCCGACCCACGTTTGATAGGGAGCTTTAAGATGGCGGCCTCGCCGGACAGTAGATTTAGACCCTGATTCAGAGCCGCTCGCAAGCGGTCCGATGTTTAGGCACTGCGCATGCGCCACATCCGGCGTGCGCGTGCCCCGCCGAGCAACAGAAGTTCAGTCGCTACGGGGCTCGCAACAAAACGGGGCGGCTGTCGATGGTGAGTGACAGCTCGCCCCGTTGTGGGCGGGTGGGGGGAGGGGGGTGGCTGGACAAACGCAGGCGTTCCCTTAGGTACGTCTGGCAGTTGTAGGGAGGTCTTACTGATATCACTAGTGATGTCAATAGTGGACTTCCTGCTCTATTAGAACTTGAAATTGGTAGTGTAGCTGTAGACCGGAGATAATGTTGATGAGAAGGTGCTATAGGTACATGTCGGTAAGTGTCCTGAATGCCAGAGACACCGTAAAGTCGCCAGGCTCCATAGCCAGTACAAAAGAGCGGAGTGTTTCCATATGAAACCAGGTCACCCTCATAAACTTGTTCAGAGACTGGAGGTTGAGGATAGGCCGATGATACCCGTTGGACTTCTGAACTAAGAAAAGGGCAGAATAATAGCCCTTCCCTCGCTGTGAGGAGGGGACCGGAATTATTACTCCTGAGAGCAATAAGGACTGAATGGCCTTTTGGAGCAGCAGGGCCTTGTTTGGGTCCGATGGAGGTCCTGTGCAAAAGAACTGCTGGGGGGGGGTCGCCTCAGGAATCAGAGGGCTTATCCGTGGGAGACCACTTCTCTTACCCAGGCATCTAATGTGGTCTGACACCAGAACTGGGCGAATTGAAGAAGTCGGCCTCTCAACCTGGGAGCCCCTAGGGAGAGGCCCACCCCATCAGGCTGAAAGCTTGTCCTCAGGTTTGGTAGGTGGATGTCTAGTAGCCCAGGTCTCTTTGGTTCTAGGCTTGGAGGCCTTAGTGGATGCCTGATGCCTTGGAAAGGATTAACCTTTAGCTTTTCCTTGAGGACAAAAGTACCGAAAAGGATGAGATCCGAGGCTTCGCATTATGGGCCTGATTCCACAAGGAACGCACGGATGCAGACGCACGCACCCGCCCGCTGCGAGAATATGCTAATCAAAGCAGACGCACGGAGACAGCAGCACAAGATGCAGATACTCAGTCTCATTACTATGACGCCCATCTCCTATATTTCTCACACTTGCATTGGAATATATGTTATTACTTTGTTGCAATTTAGTGGAGTTACCATCATCAGAGAATTGTCTCTCTCTTACGTACATTAACATCTTCACATCCCTATATAATTCTATCCATTGTTTGGAACTGTGGTGATGCCGGATTATTTGCTAACTTTGGACATCTACACTCCAATATTCTATACTATTTACTGGATTTTGAGTAAGGGTCCGTCTTGTGATGATATTTGCACATTATTTGTCTTTATATAAATTCATTGTCTATGTTATTTTATAGATTTTTTATGCTAGGACCCAGGCATTTAATGTCATTTAACAAGTGAACATTTTAATAAATTGTATTATTTTCTTTATGGTATGTGCACTTCATTATATGATCTCTTTTAGTATATATATTGCTAGATGTGAGGTACAATGAACCCCTATCCCTTAGTATGCCAGGGTTATAGTGGAATTAAGGGAATGGCGCCCTGAACTGGGGGAGGGGCCGCAGGGACCGCTCCTTCTCCCCTACGAGGACATTAACCACTGGGTCCCTGGCCTTAATCTGTGCCCTGCACCAGTATTGTAATGCTCTGGTGGTCTAGTGGAGTCCCGGACTTATGTGGAGACCGGTGTCCACATCAGCGCCTCCGCTCTGTCACTTGAGACTGGAGGCAAGAATGCGCATAGACGCGGGTCCCCACAAGCGGGAATCCGTCTTACCTGTTCCCTTCAGTCCCGGCTGCAGTCTGGGTAGCCCTGCTAGCTAGGTCCCCCCGGACCCCCGCCGAGAGTACCTAGCCGTGGGCTGGTGTCGCAGCGCCGCGGAGGGGTGATGGAGCAGCAGTGCAGACGACCAGAGGACTCTCTAGCGCTGCTGCTCTGTAGTAACATAAATGAAAATAAAAGTAAAATAAAAGTAAAATAAAAGTAAAATAAAGGTAAAATAAAAGTAAAATAAAAGTAAAATAAAAGTAAAATAAAGGTAAAATAAAAGTAAAATAAAAGTAAAATAAAAGTAAAATAGAAGTAAAATAAAGGTAAAATAAAGGTAAAATAAAGGTAAAATAAAAGTAAAATAAAAGTAAAATAAAAGTAAAATAAAAGTAAAATAAAGGTAAAATAAAGGTAAAATAAAAGTAAAATAAAAGTAAAATAAAAGTAAAATAAAAGTAAAATAAAAGTAAAATAAAAGTAAAATAAAAGTAAAATAAAAGTAAAATAAAGGTAAAATAAAAGTAAAATAAAAGTAAAATAAAAGTAAAATAAAGGTAAAATAAAAGTAAAATAAAAGTAAAATAAAAGTAAAATAAAGGTAAAATAAAAGTAAAATAAAAGTAAAATAAAAGTAAAATAAAAGTAAAATAAAAGTAAAATAAAAGTAAAATAAAGGTAAAGCTTGTGCTGCGTAATAGCGGCCCCAACGTCTAACGGTGACCCAGCTCCTGCCGGACACCAACGAAACTGAGTTGCCCTCAGGCTGTGAGCGGGGTACAGGGGGAAGGACCGGAGTGTTGGTGTCCGGTCCTCCAAGCCCCACCTACACCCCATTGTCTCCCTGTGGACCCTATGGACCCTGAAGAAGAAATAGTAATATTCAGATTATCTGGTTCATCTCTAGAGCCGCAGTTGGTTTGTGCAGAGAACAGTCAGGAAAAGGGGGAACTTTTTCCACAACTTATATTTTTGTCGCTACATCAAATATCCACTGATATATTTCTGGATGACACTAAGGAGAGAGAAGAGTATGTGGAATGGGGGATGCGTGTCAGACCTGCGTCTCAGCTTCTGGGGCTAAAGAAGGAATAAAATAAACAATCCCTGCAATACTGCCTGGAGTTTAGTGCATGTTACCAGCTGCTGGGAATCTGCCGCTCAGTGTGATTGTGTACGTCCTGCAGTTTCCGGATTGCTCAGTATGGGGCTCAGTATGGGGCTCAGTATGGGGAATATGACCTGAGAGCAGCTGATAGCAATCGCTACCCCCTATAGGACAGAAAGAGACCACTGACCAGCGTGAGGCTTCATTACGCACAATGAGACCATGTCAGGGCATATATAGGGTCATATATACAACACAGGAAATACACTCAGGAAGACGACGTTTACCTGTCCAATTAGAAGTGGAACTATAAAGCATTCTGGGACCTGTAGTTCCCTATAACTAGATATTGGTAGCGTGCTCCATAAGCTGTACTCATATCTACCATACGTATTTCCAGACTGCGCAAACACAACAAAATGCGGCTGTTTTTAGAGTTAGGCGTATTGTAGACTGGTGGCCATTTGCGCTTGGAGATAGGTGTCAGAGGCATACCTGCATGAGTTCAGTACAGCGAGGACAGGGAGGTGCTAATCAACCGCGCACCTTAGAGACGCAGGCGACTGGCACACATGGTTATTAATGCTCCGTTTATCACTAATACAGGACGCACAGCACTCATGCCAGGTAACATACTCACAGGTAACCCCGGCTTCCCGGGCACACCAGGCTTTCCAGGGACTCCAACAACAGAGTCAGAGCCAGGGAACCCGTCTGCACCTCTCACTCCGGGGGGGCCTGGTTTTCCCTGAGAAACAAAAGGAACATCATAATAACTCAGCCATGAAATGGGACACAGCACTGCAGGTATGTTATGTGATGTCACAGGGACACAACACTGCAGGTATGTTATGTGATGTCACAGGGACACAACACTGCAGGTATGTTATGTGATGATGTCACAGGGACACAACACTGCAGGTATGTTATGTGATGTCACAGGGACACAGCACTGCAGGTATGTTATGTGATGTCACAGGGACAGAACACTGCAGGTATGTTATGTGATGTCACAGGGACACAGCACTGCAGGTATGTAATGTGATGTCACAGGGACACAACACTGCAGGTATGTAATGTGATGTCACAGGGACACAACACTGCAGGTATGTTATGTGATGTCACAGGGACACAGCACTGCAGGTACGTTATGTGATGTCACAGGGACACAGCATTGCAGGTATGTTATGTGATGTCACAGGGACACAACACTGCAGGTATGTTATGTGATGTCACAGGGAGAGAACACTGCAGATATGTTATGTGATGTCACAGGGACACAACACTGCAGGTATGTTATGTGATGATGTCACAGGGAGAGAACACTGCAGATATGTTATGTGATGTCACAGGGACACAACACTGCAGGTATGTTATGTGATGATGTCACAGGGAGAGAACACTGCAGGTGTGTTATGTGATGTCACAGGGACAGAACACTGCAGGTATGTTATGTGATGTCACAGGGACACAGCACTGCAGGTATGTTATGTGATGTCACAGGGACACAGCACTGCAGGTATGTAATGTGATGTCACAGGGACACAACACTGCAGGTATGTTATGTGATGTCACAGGGACACAGCACTGCAGGTACGTTATGTGATGTCACAGGGACACAGCATTGCAGGTATGTTATGTGATGTCACAGGGACACAACACTGCAGGTATGTTATGTGATGTCACAGGGAGAGAACACTGCAGATATGTTATGTGATGTCACAGGGACACAACACTGCAGGTATGTTATGTGATGATGTCACAGGGAGAGAACACTGCAGGTATGTTATGTGATGACATCACAGGGACACAACACCACAGGTATGTTATGTGATGTCACAGGGAGAAAACACTGCAGGTACGTTATTTGATGTCACAGGGACACAACACTGCAGGTATGTTATGTGATGTCACAGGGACACAACACTGCAGGTATGTTATGTGATGTCACAGGGACACAACACTGCAGGTATGTTATGTGATGTCACAGGGACACAACACTGCAGGTATGTTATGTGACGTCACAGGGACAAAACACTGCAGGTACGTTATGTGACGTCACAGGGACAGAACACTGCAGGTATGTTATGTGACGTCACAGGGACAGAACACTGCAGGTATGTTATGTGATGTCACAGGGACACAACACTGCAGGTATGTTATGTGATGTCACAGGGACTGAACACCGCAGGTATGTTATGTGATGTCACAGGGAGAGAACACTGCAGGTATGTTATGTGATGTCACAGGGACACAACACTGCAGGTATGTTATGTGATGTCACAGGGAGAGAACACTGCAGGTATGTTATGTGATGTCACAGGGACTGAACACCGCAGATATGTTATGTGATGTCACAGGGAGAGAACACTGCAGGTATGTTATGTGATGTCACAGGGACTGAACACTGCAGGTATGTTATGTGATGTCACAGTGACACAACACTGCAGGTATGTTATGTGATGTCACAGGGACTGAACACTGCAGGTATGTTATGTGATGTCACAGTGACACAACACTGCAGGTATGTTATGTGATGTCACAGGGACTGAACACCGCAGGTATGTTATGTGATGTCACAGGGAGAGAACACTGCAGGTATGTTATGTGATGTCACAGTGACACAACACTGCAGGTATGTTATGTGATGTCACAGGGAGAGAACACTGCAGGTGTGTTATGTGATGTCACAGGGACTGAACACTGCAGGTATGTTATGTGATGTCACAGGGACACAACACTGCAGGTATGTTATGTGATGTCACAGGGAGAGAACACTGCAGGTATGTTATGTGATGTCACAGGGACTGAACACTGCAGGTATGTTATGTGATGTCACAGGGAGAGAACACTGCAGGTATGTTATGTGATGTCACAGGGACTGAACACTGCAGGTATGTTATGTGATGTCACAGGGACTGAACACTGCAGGTATGTTATGTGATGTCACAGTGACACAACACTGCAGGTATGTTATGTGATGTCACAGGGACTGAACACTGCAGGTATGTTATGTGATGTCACAGGGACTGAACACTGCAGGTATGTTATGTGATGTCACAGTGACACAACACTGCAGGTATGTTATGTGATGTCACAGGGAGAGAACACTGCAGGTGTGTTATGTGATGTCACAGGGACTGAACACTGCAGGTATGTTATGTGATGTCACAGGGACACAACACTGCAGGTATGTTATGTGATGTCACAGGGAGAGAACACTGCAGGTATGTTATGTGATGTCACAGGGACTGAACACTGCAGGTATGTTATGTGATGTCACAGGGAGAGAACACTGCAGGTATGTTATGTGATGTCACAGGGACTGAACACTGCAGGTATGTTATGTGATGTCACAGGGACACAACACTGCAGGTATGTTATGTGATGTCACAGGGAGAGAACACTGCAGGTGTGTTATGTGATGTCACAGGGACTGAACACTGCAGGTATGTTATGTGATGTCACAGGGACACAACACTGCAGGTATGTTATGTGATGTCACAGGGAGAGAACACTGCAGGTATGTTATGTGATGTCACAGGGACTGAACACTGCAGGTATGTACATTGGGGGGGAGTGGGAGCCAACGGGTGCTGTCTATGGGTGGGGAGAGCGGGGGAGAAAACGGATGCTGTACACTGGAGGGAATTATGGACTGGACGGTCCACAGCGCTTGTGAGCCTGGAGAGTAAGTTTTAGGAAAATTAACAGTAAGTTTTCATTAGCATTCGTTCATAAATAAGGGTTGTCATCTGGATTTAATTGGAAACGCTAAAAAATTGCGCTTCTGTATCTAAACCATATACATGCTATAATTAATATCAGGAACACTTGTTACCATCAAAAACTAGTTTAAACACCTGAAACTTGTTAGTAACTGAAGCCCTAAAGCTGCCACACACTAGACCAACTTTCATCCAACCAGCCAACTAGTTGATTGGTTGGAATGAAAATCTGGTAACGTATGGGAGTAACTGATGATCAGCAATTTGCTCCCAAACGCCGAAAAATGGACAAAAACTGTTGGTTTAACAAATTGTTTAGATCAAACATTTAACAAACTTGTCTGACACCATTTTCATCTGTTTTCTGGCATTTAGGAGCAAATTGCTGATCATCAGTTACTCCCATACGTTACCAGATCTTCATTGCAACCAATCACCTAGTTGGATGGTTGGATGAAAGTTGGTCTAGTGTGTGGCCAGCTTTAGTCTGGATACCTAACAAGCAGTGCCTTCAAACCATTGTGGAAAAGTTACACATATGTATGAGAGTGTGTGTGAGTATATATACTGTAGATGAAGGATAGGTAATGAAAGGATGACCTCCCAGATGAATGTATAGAGACAGGCTTCTCCGCTGGTGCACGACCGTGTCTAGTTTTCACCTTTTGCCTGTAGACTTACCCCTGCCAGCTGTCTCATGGATCTGTGTGTGTAATCTGCCTGGGAGATCTGCTCTGGTCATGCCTGGCTGCAGCGCATCTCTGTGTGCTTTCCTTTCCACAGTGATTATTCACCTGGACTCTCCTCTGTCTGTGAACACTGTTGGCCTTGATTGGAATCGCAGGTGTAGTTCTGACTCTCAGTACTGCAGAGATAATTGCTCCCTCTGTATGTTGTGCCTGCACCACTCAGGGTGCCACTACCAGACCACCTGTTCATATCCACCAATTCCTGCCAGACCCAGGTTATAAACACCCTCATCTGATAGCATTCTGAGCCTGAACATCTCGTTACTTCCTGTGGTGTATAGTTTGTGCTACTTCAGAGTACAAGGGTATCCCAGGCTCCTGCTCCTGCTGGTTCCTAGGCCAGTTCATCTGGCAACCCTGCTTACAGCAACACCTGGCAAATCCAGAAATCCTGCTTACAGCAACACCTGGCAAATCCAGAAATCCTGCTTACAGCAATACCTGGCAAATCCAGAAATCCTGCTTACAGCAATACCTGGCAAATCCAGAAATCCTGCTTAGAGCTATACCTGGCAAATCCAGAAATCCTGCTTACAGCAATACCTGGCAAATCCAGAAATCCTGCTTACAGCAATACCTGGCAAATCCAGAAATCCTGCTTAGAGCTATACCTGGCAAATCCAGAAATCCTGCTTACAGGAATACCTGGCAAATCCAGAAATCCTGCTTACAGCAATACCTGGCAATCCAGAAGTCCTGCTACAGCAATACCTGGAGCATCCAGAAATCCTGCTAGTTCCCAGGCCAGTGCAACTCGTGTGTTTCAGCATCAGCTATAAGACCTTAGTCTTGTGCTCTTGAGTCTTGTGCTCCGCTGATTGCCCTACTCCTGGTTAGTCCCTGGCTCCCTGAAACCTGCACCGTGTTACCCTGCCTTGCTTCCTGCTGTGGACCAACTCTTGCTCCTTCTACCTACCCACTCCTACCTGAACCTTGTATTCCCAATTACCCAATCCAGCCTGCACCTGAGTTCCAGCCTTTGTCACAGCATTTCCGGATTACCCTGTTTAGCCCTCGTCTCAGCCTTACCTGATTTCCCTTCAGCCATTGTCACATTATTCCAGTCCAGAGTCAAGTTCTAAGCCCGTTCTGAGTCCAGCGCGGATTCTGCCCGTTCCGATCCCAATCCGGATTCAGTTCAATCCACGTCACTCCAGTCCGGAGTCAAAGCCCAAGTTCTTCAGTTCAATCCACGTCACTCCAGTCCGGAGTCAAAGCCCAAGTTCTTCAGTTACCCATTCCTCTCTACTCCAGTCCGGAGTCAGAGTCAAGTTCCAAGTTCCTGTCATTTATCATCAGAGGCAGTTCTCACTGAGACAAGTCTTTGCAATAGAGCTATTCACCTCATCTGTGATTCCTGACATGCCGGTCTCCGCTGAATCCAGTTTATCACCTGAGTCAGGTAACTCTCAGACACCAAACGTGACAGCTGGAACCTCATACAGCCCCCTGGGGATAATAACAGGCGGCACTCCTTTTTCTTTCAAAACGTGATGTCGTGTATTGATCAAATCATTTGAAATACAGTCAACGTTTCAAGGTCCTAAAACCTTTTCACCAGGAGTCATAAAAGTGTGAAAACGCTGTATGTGAAATGACTTCATCAATATACGGTATCATGTTTTGAAAGAAATAGGAGTGCCACCTGTTATTTTCCAGTCTCTCCCTCTATAAATATATATATATATATATACACACACACATGTGAGTATATGATACAAATAAGAGATTATAGAGGACTGTGTCACTGCGTCACATGAATAACTAATCATGCAGTCACAGTATATGCTATATACTTTTTTCGGTAGCTGGAAAACTATGTGAAACTTCATGGCAGTGACTGGAGATTACAAGTGTAACATCTGTTGTTAATGAGGCCCTGTATGAGTGTGAGCCCAGTATCGCCATGGGGTACCGCCATGGGGTACCGCAGCCGATCAGGATGGGACATTCCCATAATATTGAATATAAAGCATTGATGTGACTCACAGGAATTCCCGGTTTGCCAGTTGCGCCTCTCATTCCGCTCTTCCCCTTTGTGCCCTGAAATTCAAACATTTATAGAGTTAATTCAAACAAGTTCAGCACAAATTCTTCTCACCCGATACCTATTAGCTTAGGGCACAGAGTGGGCACGGGAAGGAGAACCCACATGACAGGGGTCATTATTATGTGTCTGCGTCCATTTAGCGATGAGTGATGGCGTTACTTGTCACATGACTATTATTAAGGTATTCTATAATAGACAGTATAATATAACTGTACATGCAGTATGCCCTAGGTGCAGCACAAAACCAGCCCTGGTCCCAGAATACACCTCAATCTGTGCAAAGGGACCTGGAATCCCCCCAGAGCCCACGAGTTGCAGCGTGTGAGATTACGGAGAGAATTACTTCCCTGCTAAGTGTGTGCAATTATCTATTATACAAGATAAAGGGTCAAAATGGGAGCATTAGTGTAAGCGCAAGGCGATGGTCACGTGGTCTTTGGACCCTCCTCCTATAATATTACTGGGAGCCATCTTGAACCACTGCAGTGGAGCAGAGGATTTCTAGGTGCTCTCCAGGCACCAGGGCCGTAGCTAGGGTAGTGCGGCCGGTGCCATCGCACAGGGCACCACAGGTCAGGGGGCGCTGTTTGGGCCTGTCACATTTCTGTTTATTATCATTCTTGCTTATAACTTCCTCTTATTTCATCCCCAGCATCTCCTGGCCTCCCCTATCTCTTCCCTGGCCATTCCCCATGAGGCCATGGCCCTCTCTCAGGTGCACTATATTATGTCCCTATTTATCCCCAGCATCTCCTGGCCTCTCCTATCTCTTCCCTGGCCCTTCCCCATGAGGCCATGGCCCTCTCTCAGGTGCACTATATTATGTCCCTATTTATCCCCAGCATCTCCTGGCCTCCCCTATCTCTTCCCTGGCCATTCCCCATGAGGCCATGGCCCTCTCTCAGGTGCACTATATTATGTCCCTATTTATCCCCAGCATATCCTGGCCTCCCCTATCTCTTCCCTGGCCCTTCCCCATGAGGCCATGGCCCTCTCTCAGGTGCACAATATTATGTCCCTATTTATCCCCAGCATCTCCTGGCCTCTCCTATCTCTTCCCTGGCCATTCCCCATGAGGCCATGGCCCTCTCTCAGGTGCACTATATTATGTCCCTATTTATCCCCAGCATCTCCTGGCCTCCGCTATCTCTTCCCTGGCCCTTCCCCATGAGGCCATGGCCCTCTCTCAGGTGCAGTATATTATGTCCCTATTTATCCCCGGCATCTCCTGGCCTCCCCTATCTCTTCCCTGGCCCTTCCCCATGAGGCCATGGCCCTCTCTCAGGTGCACTATATTATGTCCCTATTTATCCCCAGCATCTCCCGGCCTCCCCAATCTCTTCCCTGGCCCT
Source organism: Taudactylus pleione (assembly GCA_031769625.1). Taxonomy (NCBI): domain Eukaryota; kingdom Metazoa; phylum Chordata; class Amphibia; order Anura; family Myobatrachidae; genus Taudactylus; species Taudactylus pleione. The sequence continues at coordinate 8,065 of JAUIMM010002789.1, read as the reverse complement.
TCCCCATGAGGCCATGGCCCTCTCTCAGGTGCACTATATTATGTCCCTATTTATCCCCAGCATCTCCTGGCCTCCCCTATCTCTTCCCTGGCCCTTCCCCATGAGGCCATGGCCCTCTCTCAGGTGCACTATATTATGTCCCTATTTATCCCCAGCATATCCTGGCCTCCCCTATCTCTTCCCTGGCCCTTCCCCATGAGGCCATGGCCCTCTCTCAGGTGCACTATATTATGTCCCTATTTATCCCCAGCATCTCCTGGCCTCCCCTATTTGTTCCCTGGCCCTTCCCCATCAGGCCATGGGCCTCTCTCAGGTGCACTATATTATGTCCCTCTTTATCCCCAGCATCTCCTGGCCTCCCCTATCTCTTCCCTGGCCCTTCCCCATCAGGCCATGGCGCTCTCTCAGGTGCACTATATTATGTCCCTATTTATCCCCGGCATCTCCTGGCCTCCCCTATCTCTTCCCTGGCCCTTCCCCATGAGGCCATGGCCCTCTCTCAGGTGCACTATATTATGTCCCTATTTATCCCCAGCATCTCCTGGCCTCCCCTATCTCTTCCCTGGCCATTCCCCATGAGGCCATGGCCCTCTCTCAGGTGCACTATATTATGTCCCTATTTATCCCCAGCATATCCTGGGCTCCCCTATCTCTTCCCTGGCCCTTCCCCATGAGGCCATGGCCCTCTCTCAGGTGCACAATATTATGTCCCTATTTATCCCCAGCATCTCCTGGCCTCTCCTATCTCTTCCCTGGCCATTCCCCATGAGGCCATGGCCCTCTCTCAGGTGCACTATATTATGTCCCTATTTATCCCCAGCATCTCCCGGCCTCCCCAATCTCTTCCCTGGCCCTTCCCCATGAGGCCATGGCCCTCTCTCAGGTGCACTATATTATGTCCCTATTTATCCCCAGCATCTCCTGGCCTCCCCTATCTCTTCCCTGGCCCTTCCCCATGAGGCCATGGCCCTCTCTCAGGTGCACTATATTATGTCCCTATTTATCCCCAGCATCTCCTGGCCTCCCCTATTTGTTCCCTGGCCCTTCCCCATCAGGCCATGGGCCTCTCTCAGGTGCACTATATTATGTCCCTCTTTATCCCCAGCATCTCCTGGCCTCCCCTATCTCTTCCCTGGCCCTTCCCCATCAGGCCATGGCGCTCTCTCAGGTGCACTATATTATGTCCCTATTTATCCCCGGCATCTCCTGGCCTCCCCTATCTCTTCCCTGGCCCTTCCCCATGAGGCCATGGCCCTCTCTCAGGTGCACTATATTATGTCCCTATTTATCCCCAGCATCTCCTGGCCTCCCCTATCTCTTCCCTGGCCATTCCCCATGAGGCCATGGCCCTCTCTCAGGTGCACTATATTATGTCCCTATTTATCCCCAGCATATCCTGGCCTCCCCTATCTCTTCCCTGGCCCTTCCCCATGAGGCCATGGCCCTCTCTCAGGTGCACAATATTATGTCCCTATTTATCCCCAGCATCTCCTGGCCTCTCCTATCTCTTCCCTGGCCATTCCCCATGAGGCCATGGCCCTCTCTCAGGTGCACTATATTATGTCCCTATTTATCCCCAGCATCTCCTGGCCTCCGCTATCTCTTCCCTGGCCCTTCCCCATGAGGCCATGGCCCTCTCTCAGGTGCAGTATATTATGTCCCTATTTATCCCCGGCATCTCCTGGCCTCCCCTATCTCTTCCCTGGCCCTTCCCCATGAGGCCATGGCCCTCTCTCAGGTGCACTATATTATGTCCCTATTTATCCCCAGCATCTCCCGGCCTCCCCAATCTCTTCCCTGGCCCTTCCCCATGAGGCCATGGCCCTCTCTCAGGTGCACTATATTATGTCCCTATTTATCCCCAGCATCTCCTGGCCTCCCCTATCTCTTCCCTGGCCCTTCCCCATGAGGCCATGGCCCTCTCTCAGGTGCACTATATTATGTCCCTATTTATCCCCAGCATATCCTGGCCTCCCCTATCTCTTCCCTGGCCCTTCCCCATGAGGCCATGGCCCTCTCTCAGGTGCACTATATTATGTCCCTATTTATCCCCAGCATCTCCTGGCCACCCCTATTTGTTCCCTGGCCCTTCCCCATCAGGCCATGGGCCTCTCTCAGGTGCACTATATTATGTCCCTCTTTATCCCCAGCATCTCCTGGCCTCCCCTATCTCTTCCCTGGCCCTTCCCCATCAGGCCATGGCGCTCTCTCAGGTGCACTATATTATGTCCCTATTTATCCCCAGCATCTCATGGCCTCTCCTATCTCTTCCCTGGCCCTTCCCCATGAGGCCATGGCCCTCTCTCAGGTGCAATATATTATGTCCCTATTTATCCCCAGTGCCGGAGAGCCCGGTGATGGTGCGCTGCAGGTCCCAGGTGACAGTGATGTGTAAGTGCCGGAGAGCCCGGTGATGGTGCGCTGCAGGTCCCAGGTGACAGACATGTGTAAGTGCCGGAGAGCCCGGGGATGGTGCGCTGCAGGCACCAGGTGACAGTCATGTGTAAGTGCCGGAGAGCCCGGGGATGGTGCGCTGCAGGTCCCAGGTGACAGTCATGTGTAAGTGCCGGAGAGCCCGGGGATGGTGCGCTGCAGGTCCCAGGTGACAGTCATGTGTAAGTGCCGGAGAGCCCGGGGATGGTGCGCTGCAGGCCCCAGGTGACAGTCATGTGTAAGTGCCGGAGAGCCCGGGGATGGTGCGCTGCAGGCCCCAGGTGACAGTCATGTGTAAGTGCCGGAGAGCCCGGTGATGGTGTGCTGCAGGCCCCAGGTGACAGTCATGTGTAAGTGCCGGAGAGCCCGGGGATGGTGCGCTGCAGGCCCCAGGTGACAGTTATGTGTAAGTGCCGGGCAGCCCGGTGATGGTGCGCTGCAGGCCCCAGGTGACAGACATGTGTAAGTGCCGGAGAGCCCGGGGATGGTGCGCTGCAGGCCCCAGGTGACAGTGATGTGTAAGTGCCGGAGAGCCCGGGGATGGTGCGCTGCAGGCCCCAGGTGACAGTCATGTGTAAGTGCAAGAAACCCGGGGATGGTGCGCTGCAGGCCCCAGGTATCAGTCATGTGTAAGTGCCGGAGAGCCCGGGGATGGTGCGCTGCAGGCCCCAGGTGACAGTGATGTGTAAGTGCAGGAGAGCCCGGGGATGGTGCGCTGCAGGCCCCAGGTGACAGTGATGTGCAAGTGCCGGAGAGCCCGGGGATGGTGCGCTGCAGGTCCCAGGTGACAGTGATGTTTAAGTGCCGGAGAGCCCGGGGATGGTGCGCTGCAGGCCCCAGGTGACAGTCATGTGTAAGTGCCGAAGAGCCCGGGGATGGTGCGCTGCAGGCCCCAGGTGACAGTCATGTGTAAGTGCCGGAGAGCCCGGTGATGGTGTGCAGCAGGCCCCAGGTGACAGTCATGTGTAAGTGCCGGAGAGCCCGGTGATGGTGCGCTGCAGGCCCCAGGTGACAGACATGTGTAAGTGCCGGAGAGCCCGGTGATGGTGCGCTGCAGGCCCCAGGTGACAGTCATGTGTAAGTGCCGGAGAGCCCGGGGATGGTGCGCTGCAGGTCCCAGTGATGTGTAAGTGCCGGAGAGCCCGGTGATGGTGCGCTGCAGGCCCCAGGTGACAGTCATGTGTAAGTGCCGGAGAGCCCGGGGATGGTGCGCTGCAGTTCCCAGTGATGTGTAAGTGCCGGAGAGCCCGGGGATGGTGCGCTGCAGGCCCCAGGTGACAGTCATGTGTAAGTGCCGAACAGCCCGGGGATGGTGCGCTGCAGGCCCCAGGTGACAGACATGTGTAAGTGCCGGAGAGCCCAGTGATGGTGCGCTGCAGGCCCCAGGTGACAGTGATGTGTAAGTACCGGAGAGCCCGGGGATGGTGCGCTGCAGGTCCCAGGTGACAGTCATGTGTAAGTACCGGAGAGCCCGGTGATGGTGCGCCGCAGATGACAGTCATGTGTAAGTGCCGGAGAGCCCGGTGATGGTGCGCTGCAGGCCCCAGGTGACAGTCATGTGTAAGTGCCGGAGAGCCCGGTGATGGTGCGCTGCAGGTCTCAGGTGACAGACATGTGTAAGTGCCGGAGAGCCCGGTGATGGTGCGCTGCAGGCCCCAGGTCACAGTCATGTGTAAGTGCCGGAGAGCTCGGGGATGGTGCGCTGCAGGTCCCAGTGATGTGCAAGTGCCGGAGAGCCCGGTGATGGTGCGCTGCAGGCTCCAGGCGACAGTCATGTGTAAGTGCCGGAGAGCCCGGGGATGGTGCACTGCAGGCCCCAGGTGACAGTCATGTGTAAGTGCCGGAGAGCCCGGTGATGGTGCGCTGAAGGCCCCACGTGACAATCATGTGTAAGTGCCGGAGAGCCCGGGGATGGTGCGCTGAAGGTTCCAGTGATGTGTAAGTGCCGGAGAGCCCGGGGATGGTGCGCTGCAGGCCCCAGGTGACAGTCATGTGTAAGTGCCGGAGAGCCTGGTGATGGTGCGCTGCAGGCCACAGGTGACAGTGATGTGTAAGTGCCGGAGAGCCCGGGGATGGTGTGCTGCAGGCCCCAGATGACAGTCATGTGTAAGTGCCGGACAGCCCGGTGATGGTGCGCTGCAGGCCACAGGTGACAGTGATGTGTAAGTGCCGGAGAGCCCGGGGATGGTGCGCTGCAGGTCCCAGTGATGTGTAAGTGCCGGAGAGCCCGGTGATGGTGCGCTGCAGGCCCCCGGTGACAGTCATGTGTAAGTGCCGGAGAGCCCGGGGATGGTGTGCTGCAGGTCCCAGTGATGTGTAAGTGCCGGGGATGGTGCGCTGCAGGCCCCAGGTGACAGACATGTGTAAGTGCCGGAGAGCCCGGTGATGGTGTGCTGCAGGCCCCAGGTGACAGACATGTGTAAGTGCCGGAGAGCCCGGTGATGGTGTGCTGCAGGCCCCAGGTGACAGTGATGTGTAAGTGCCGGAGAGCCCGGGGACGGTGCGCTGCAGGCCCCAGGTGACAGTCATGTGTAAGTGCCGGAGAGCTCGTTGATGGTGTGCTGCAGGCCCCAGGTGACAGTCATGTGTAAGTGCCGGAGAGCCCGGGGATGGTGCGCTGCAGGTCCCAGTGATGTGTAAGTGCCGTAGAGCCCGGGGATGGTGCGCTGCAGGCCCCATGTGACAGTGATGTGTAAGTGCCGGAGAGCCTGGGGATGGTGCGCTGCAGGCCCCAGGTGACAGACATGTGTAAGTGCCGGAGAGCCCGGTGATGGTGCGCTGCAGGCGCCAGTGATGTGTAAATGCCGGAGAGCCCGGGGATGGTGCGCTGCAGGCCCCAGGTGACAGTCATGTGTAAGTGCTGGAGAGCTCGGTGATGGTGCGCCGCAGATGACAGTCATGTGTAAGTGCTGGAGAGCCCGGTGATGGTGCGCTGCAGGCCCCAGGTGACAGTCATGTGTAAGTGCCGGAGAGCCCGGGGATGGTGCGCTGCAGGCCCCAGGTGACAGTCATGTGTAAGTGCCGGAGAGCCCGGTGATGGTGCGCTGCAGGCCCCAGGTGACAGTCATGTGTAAGTGCCGGAGAGCCCGGGGATGGTGCGCTGCAGGTCCCAGTGATGTGTAAGTGCCGGAGAGCCCGGGGACGGTGCGCTGCAGGCCCCAGGTGACAGACATGTGTAAGTGCCGGAGAGCCCGGTGATGGTGTGCTGCAGGCCCCAGGTGACAGTGATGTGTAAGTGCCGGAGAGGCCGTTGATGGTGTGCTGCAGGCCCCAGGTGACAGTCATGTGTAAGTGCCGGAGAGCCCGGGGATGGTGCGCTGCAGGTCCCAGTGATGTGCAAGTGCCGGAGAGCCCGGGGATGGTGCGCTGCAGGCCCCATGTGACAGTGATGTGTAAGTGCCGGAGAGCCTGGGGATGGTGCGCTGCAGGCCCCAGGTGACAGACATGTGTAAGTGCCGGAGAGCCCGGTGATGGTGCGCTGCAGGCGCCAGTGATGTGTAAATGCCGGAGAGCCCGGGCTTGGTGCGCTGCAAGCCCCACGTGACAGTAATGTGTAAGTTCCGGAGAGCCCGAGGATGGTGCGCTGCAGGCCCCACGTGACAGTCATGTGTAACTGCCGGAGAGCCCGGGGATGGTACGCTGCAGGCCCCGGGTGACAGTCATGTGTAAGTGCCGAACAGCCCGGGGATGGTGCGCTGCAGGCCCCAGGTGACAGACATGTGTAAGTGCCGGAGAGCCCGGTGATGGTGCGCTGCAGGCCCCAGGTGACAGTGATGTGTAAGTGCCGGAGAGCCCGGTGATGGTGCGCTGCAGGTCCCGGGTGACAGTCATGTGTAAGTGTTGGAGAGCCCAGTGATGGTGCGCTGCAGGCCCCAGGTGACAGTGATGTGTAAGTACCGGAGAGCCCGGGGATGGTGCGCTGCAGGTCCCAGGTGACAGTCATGTGTAAGTGCCGGAGAGCCCGGGGATGGTGCGCTGCAGGCCCCAGGTGACAGTGATGTGTAAGTACCGGAGAGCCCGGTGATGGTGCGCCGCAGGTGACAGTCATGTGTAAGTACCGGAGAGCCCGGGGATGGTGCGCTGCAGGTCCCAGGTGACAGTCATGTGTAAGTGCCGGAGAGCCCGGGGATGGTGCGCTGCAGGCCCCAGGTGACAGTGATGTGTAAGTACCGGAGAGCCTGGTGATGGTGCGCCGCAGGTGACAGTCATGTGTAAGTGCCGGAGAGCCCGGTGATGGTGCGCTGCAGGCCCCAGGTGACAGTCATGTGTAAGTGCCGGAGAGCCCGGTGATGGTGCGCTGCAGGTCTCAGGTGACAGACATGTGTAAGTGCCGGAGAGCCCGGTGATGGTGCGCTGCAGGTCCCAGGTGACAGACATGTGTAAGTGCCAGAGAGCCCGGGGATGGTGCGCTGCAGGCCCCAGGTGACAGTCATGTGTAAGTGCCGGAGAGCCCGGTGATGGTGCGCTGCAGGCCCCAGGTGTCAGATAGGTAGGGCTGTAACACGTGTCAGTAAGAGGCGGTACAGAAGTAACGTTGCAGATAAGCTGTAGGGGCGCAGGATCCGGGAGGATTGGGTGGTTATTGGAAGTGCTGGGCTTGGTGAGAACATGGGAAAGTTGTATACTAGGTTTGTGGGGTCAGGATTAGGGGGCTCCCCCCATTTACATTATCTAATTACACAATATAAGAATTCAGACAGAAAGGATTTCAAGTATAATTTTTTTATTTGCTCCGGTCGCCATAAACCTAATGCCGGACGCCACCACCGCGCCATGGAACGAGCGCAGTGAGAATACGCAAGCAGTACAAGCAGGACTAGGACTGTGACACACAATACAGGACTAAACTAAAGAGAAACTAATTGAAAACATTTATATTTATAATATATTTACAATAAAAGATGGTAATAATATAAGTGTAAGAGGATACTTACTGCTGATCCCATCTCTCCTTTATGTCCCTCGTCACCCATAACACCCAGCGCCCCCTACAGGAATAAATCAATTACTAAGTAACTACTCATACAGTATATATGTTAGGGGGTGACCAAAACTTATATCATGCTAATATACTGTATATACAAGACTTATTCTGCAGTACAGTATAGAGGGACACAATACAACAAGGGGCCTGATTCCAAGTCCTCAATGTACTGACAATAAGGGGATTAATGTACAGGAAACGTATAGAACAAACACATTATAACATGATAATACGTAATAATACTCCCAATTATGTCACATATAAAGCTCAGTCCACCAATCACATTATTCCTAATTACTAACATCAACCTAACTTACTATCCCATCTCACACTGCATCCCCCTCCCCTTACTATCCCCCCTCCCCTTACTATCCCCCCTCCCCTTACTATCTCATCTCACACTGCATCCCCCCTCCCATTACTATCCCCCGTCCCCTTACTATCCCATCTCACACTGCATCCCCCTCCCCTTACTATCCCATCTCACACTGCATCCCCCTCCCCTTACTATCCCATCTCACACTGCATCCCCCTCCCCTTACTATCCCATCTCACACTGCATCCCTCCTCCCCTTACTATCCCCCCTCCCCTTACTATCCCATCTCACACTGCATCCCCCTCCCCTTACTATCCCATCTCACACTGCA
>JAUIMM010002788.1:167500-327128 GCA_031769625.1 Taudactylus pleione | reverse complement strand
CACCAACACCCACTGGCGGCGTCTACCCGTCGACTACTCCTCCACCACCCACTTCGTGTCTTCGTGCCGCATAAGTAAAGTATACCACTTTATTTTGTACAGCACTGTATCGCTCTCCTTTTTTACCTTGTCAGTCTCTCTCTCTCTCTCTTTCTCTCTTCCTCTCCCCCTCCCTCTCTCTTTTTCTCCCTCTGTCTGTGTTTGTTTTTTGTTGTTATAGAGGCTCTGTTCAAGATTTATGGTGCGTACACACTAGGCGATAAAGTGGGCGACTCAGGGAGCATATCGTGTAGTGTGTACGCACCATTACACAGATTATTTGTTTCCAAATGGTTTCGAAGGAAACTGTTCTTTTTCCACTGTTCCAGCACCAGCAACACCAGCACCCACTGGCGGCGTCTACCCGTCGACTACTCCTCCACCACCCACTCGTGTCTTCGTGCCGCATAAGTAAGTACACCACTTTATTTTGTACAGCACTGTATCGCTCTCACTTTTTTACCCTTGTCAGTCTCTCTCTCTCTCTCTTCTCTCTTCCTCTCCCCCTCCCTCTCTCTTTTTCTCCCTCTGTCTGTGATTGTTTTTTGTTGTTATAGAGGCTCTGTTCAAGATTTATGGTGCGTATACACTAGGCGATAAAGTGGGCGACTCAAGGAGCATATCGTGTAGTGTGTACGCACCATTACACAGTTTATTTGTTTACAAATGGTTTTGATGGAAACTGTTCTTTTTCCACAGTCCCAGCACCAGCAACACCAACACCCACTGGCGGCGTCTCCCCGGCGACTACTCCTCCACAACCCACTCGCGTCTCCGTGCCGCGTAAGTAAAGTACACCACTTTGTTTTGTACAGCACTGTATCGCTCTCCTTTTTTACCCTTGTCAGTCTCTCTCTCTCTCTTTCTCTCTTCTCTCCCCCTCCCTCTCTCTTTTTCTCCCTCTGTCTGAAATTGTTTTTTGTTGTTATAGAGGCTCTGATCAAGATTTATGGTGCGTACACACTAGGCGATAAAGTGGGCGACTCAGGGAGCATATCGTGTAGTGTGTACGCACCATTACACAGTTTATTTGTTTCCAAATGGTTTTGATGGAAACTGTTCTTTTTCCACAGTCCCAGCACCAGCAACACCAACACCCACTGGCGGTGTCTCACCGGCCACTACTCCTCCACCACCCACTCGCGTCTCCGTGCCGCGTAAGTAAAGTACACCACTTTGTTTTGTACAGCACTGTATCGCTCTCCTTTTTTACCCTTGTCAGTCTCTCTCTCTCTCTCTCTTTCTCTCTTCCTCTCCCCCTCCCTCTCTCTTTTTCTCCTCTGTCTGTGTTTGTTTTTTGTTGTTAAAGAGGCTCTGTTCAAAATTTATGGTGCGTACACACTAGGTGATAAAGTGGGCGACTCAGGGAGCATATCGTGTAGTGTATACGCACCATTACACAGTTTATTTGTTTCCAAATGGTTTTGAAGGAAACTGTTCTTTTTCCACAGTCCCAGCACCAGCAACACCAACACCCACTGGTGGCGTCTACCCGGCAACGACTCCTCCACCACCCACTCATGTCTCCGTGCCGCATAAGTAAAGTACACCACTTTATTTTGTACAGCACTGTATCGCTCTCCTTTTTTACCCTTGTCAGTCTCTCTCTCTCTCTCTCTCTTTCTCTCTTCCTCTCCCCCTCCCTCACTCTTTTTCTCCCTCTGTCTGTGATTGTTTTTTGTTGTTATAGAGGCTCTGTTCAAGATTTATGGTGCATACACACTAGGCATTAAAGTTGGCGACTCAGGGAGCATATCAAGTAGTGTGTATGCACCATTACACAGTTTATTTGTTTCCAAATGGTTTTGATGGAAACTGTTCTTTTTCCACAGTCCCAGCACCAGCAACACCAACACCCACTGGCGGCGTCTCCCCGGCGACTACTCCTCCACCACCACTCGCGTTTCCGTGCCTCGTAAGTAAAGTACACCACTTTGTTTTGTACAGCACTGTATCGCTCTCCTTTTTTACCCTTGTCAATCTCTCTCTCTCTCTTTCTCTCTTCCTCTCTTCCTCTCCCCCTCCCTCTCTATTTTTCTCCCTCTGTCTGTGTATGTTTTTTGTTGTTATAGAGGCTCTGTTCAAGATTTATGGTGCGTACACACCTAGGCGATAAAGTGGGCGACTCAGGGAGCATATTGTGTAGTGTGTACGCACCATTACACAGTTTATTTGTTTCCAAATGGTTTTGATGGCAACTGTTCTTTTTCCACAGTCCAACACCAGCAACATCAACACCCACTGGCGGCGTCTCCCCGGCGACTACTCCTCCACCACCCACTCGTGTCTCCGTGCCGCGCAAGTAATGTACACCACTTTGATTTGTACAGCACTGTATCGCTCTCCTTTTTTACCCTTGGCAGTCTATCTCTGTCTCTCTCTCTCTTTCTCTCTTCCTCTACCCCTCCCTCTCTATTTTTCTCTCCCTCTGTGTATGTTTTTTGTTGTTATAGAGGCTCTGTTCAAGATTTATGGTGCGTACACACTAGGCGATAAAGTGGGCGACTCAGGGAGCATATCTTGTAGTGTGTACGCACCATTACACAGTTTATTTGTTTACAAATGGTTTTGATGGAAACTTCTATTTCCACAGTCCCAGCACCAGCAACACCAACACCCACTGGCGGCGTCTACCCGTCGACTACTCCTCCACCACCCACTCGTGTCTTCGTGCCGCATAAGTAAAGTACACCACTTTGTTTTGTACAGCACTGTATCGCTCTCCTTTTTTACCCTTGTCAGTCTCTCTCTCTCTCTTTCTCTCTTCCTCTCTTCCTCTCCCCCTCCCTCTCTATTTTTCTCCCTCTGTCTGTGTATGTTTTTTGTTGTTATAGAGGCTCTGTTCAAGATTTATGGTGCGTACACACTAGGCGATAAAGTGGGCGACTCAGGGAGCATATTGTGTAGTGTGTACGCACCATTACACAGTTTATTTGTTTCCAATGGTTTTGATGGAAACTGTTCTTTTTCCACAGTCCCAACACCAGCAACATCAACACCCACTGGAGGCGTCTCCCCGGCGACTACTCCTCCACCACCCACTCGTGTCTCCGTGCCGCGCAAGTAATGTACACCACTTTGTTTTGTACAGCACTGTATCGCTCTCCTTTTTTACCCTTGGCAGTCTCTCTCTGTCTCTCTCTCTCTTTCTCTCTTCCTCTATCCCTCCCTCTCTCTTTTTCTCCCTCTGTGTTTGTTTTTTGTTGTTATAGAGGCTCTGTTCAAGATTTATGGTGCGTACACACTAGGCGATAAAGTGGGCGACTCAGGGAGCATATTATGAAGTGTGTACGCACAATTACACAGTTTATTTGTTTCCAAATGGTTTTGATGGAAACTGTTCTTTTTCCACAGTCCCAGCACCAGCAACACCAACACACACTGGCTGCGATCTCCCCGGCGACTACTTCTCCACCACCCACTCGCGTCTCCATGCCGCGTAAGTAAAGTACACCACTTTGTTTTGTACAGCACTGTATCGCTCTCCTTTTTTACACTTGTCAGTCTCTTTCTCTCTCTCTCTCTATCTCTCTCTTTCTCTCTTCCTCTACCCCTCCCTCTCTCTTTTTCTCCCTCTGTCTGTGTTTGTCTTTTGTTGTTATAGAGGCTCTGTTCAAGATTGATGGTGCGTACACACTAGGCGATAAAGTGGGCGACTTCAGGGAGCATATCTTGTAGTGTGTACGCACCATTACACAGTTTATTTGTTTCCAAATTGTTTTGATGGAAACTGTTCTTTTTCCACAGTCCCAGCACCAGCAACACCAACACCCACTGGCGGCGTTTCACCGGCCGACTACTCCTCCACCACCCACTCGCGTCTCCATGCCGCGTAAGTAAAGTACACCACTTTGTTTTGTACAGCACTGTATCGCTCTCCTTTTTTACCCTTGTCAGTCTCTCTCTCTCTCTCTTTCTCTCTTCCTCTCCCCCTCCCTCTCTCTTTCTCTCCCTCTCTCTGTGTTTGTTTTTTGTTGTTATAGAGACTCTGTTCAAGATTTATGGTGCGTACACACTAGGCGATAAAGTGGGCGACTCAGGGAGCATATCGTGTAGTGTTTACGCACCATTACACAGATTATTTGTTTCCAAATGGTTTCGAAGGAAACTGTTCTTTTTCACTGTTCCAGCACCAGCAACACCAGCACCCACTGGCGGCGTCTACCCGTCGACTACTCCTCCACCACCCACTCGTGTCTTCGTGCCGCATAAGTAAAGTACACCACTTTATTTGTACAGCACTGTATCGCTCTCCTTTTTTACCCTTGTCAGTCTCTCTCTCTCTCTCTTTCTCTCTTCCTCTCCCCCTCCCTCTCTCTTTTTCTCCCTCTGTCTGTGATTGTTTTTTGTTGTTATAGAGGCTCTGTTCAAGATTTATGGTGCGTATACACTAGGCGATAAAGTGGGCGACTCAAGGAGCATATCGTGTAGTGTGTACGCACCATTACACAGTTTATTTGTTTACAAATGGTTTTGATGGAAAACTGTTCTTTTTCCACAGTCCCAGCACCAGCAACACCAACACCCACTGGCGGCGTCCTCCCCGGCGACTACTCCTCCACAAACCCACTCGCGTCTCCGTGCCGCGTAAGTAAAAGTACACCACTTTGTTTTGTACAGCACTGTATCGCTCTCCTTTTTACCCTTGTCAGTCTCTCTCTCTCTCTTTCTCTCTTCCTCTCCCCCTCCCTCTCTCTTTTTCTCCCTCTGTCTGTGATTGTTTTTTGTTGTTATAGAGGCTCTGATCAAGATTTATGGTGCGTACACACTAGGCGATAAAGTGGGCGACTCAGGGAGCATATCGTGTAGTGTGTACGCACCATTACACAGTTTATTTGTTTCCAAATGGTTTTGATGGAAACTGTTCTTTTTCCACAGTCCCAGCACCAGCAACACCAACACCCACTGGCGGTGTCTCACCGCCACTACTCCTCCACCACCCACTCGCGTCTCCGTGCCGCGTAAGTAAAGTACACCACTTTGTTTTGTACAGCACTGTATCGCTCTCCTTTTTTACCCTTGTCAGTCTCTCTCTCTCTCTCTTTCTCTCTTCCTCTCCCCCTCCCTCTCTCTTTTTCTCCCTCTGTCTGTGATTGTTTTTTGTTGTTATAGAGGCTCTGTTCAAGATTTATGGTGCGTATACACTAGGCGATAAAGTGGGCGACTCAAGGAGCATATCGTGTAGTGTGTACGCACCATTACACAGTTTATTTGTTTACAAATGGTTTTGATGGAAACTGTTCTTTTTCCACAGTCCCAGCACCAGCAACACCAACACCCACTGGCGGCGTCTCCCCGGCGACTACTCCTCCACAACCCACTCGCGTCTCCGTGCCGCGTAAGTAAAGTACACACTTTGTTTTGTACAGCACTGTATCGCTCTCCTTTTTTACCCTTGTCAGTCTCTCTCTCTCTCTTTCTCTCTTCCTCTCCCCCTCCCTCTCTCTTTTTCTCCCTCTGTCTGTGATTGTTTTTTGTTGTTATAGAGGCTCTGATCAAGATTTATGGTGCGTACACACTAGGCGATAAAGTGGGCGACTCAGGGAGCATATCGTGTAGTGTGTACGCACCATTACACAGTTTATTTGTTTCCAAATGGTTTTGATGGAAACTGTTCTTTTTCCACAGTCCCAGCACCAGCAACACCAACACCCACTGGCGTGTCTCACCGGCCACTACTCCTCCACCACCCACTCGCGTCTCCGTGCCGCGTAAGTAAAGTACACCACTTTGTTTTGTACAGCACTGTATCGCTCTCCTTTTTTACCCTTGTCAGTCTCTCTCTCTCTCTCTCTTCTCTCTTCCTCTCCCCCTCCCTCTCTCTTTTTCTCCCTCTGTCTGTGTTTGTTTTTTGTTGTTAAAGAGGCTCTGTTCAAAATTTATGGTGCGTACACACTAGGTGATAAAGTGGGCGACTCAGGGAGCATATCGTGTAGTGTATACGCACCATTACACAGTTTATTGTTTCCAAATGGTTTTGAAGGAAACTGTTCTTTTTCCACAGTCCCAGCACCAGCAACACCAACACCCACTGGTGGCGTCTACCCCGGCAACGACTCCTCCACCACCCACTCGTGTCTCCGTGCCGCATAAGTAAAGTACACCACTTTATTTTGTACAGCACTGTATCGCTCTCCTTTTTTACCCCTTGTCAGTCTCTCTCTCTCTCTCTCTCTTTCTCTCTTCCTCTCCCCCTCCCTCACTCTTTTTCTCCCTCTGTCTGTGATTGTTTTTTGTTGTTATAGAGGCTCTGTTCAAGATTTATGGTGCATACACACTAGGCATTAAAGTTGGCGACTCAGGGAGCATATCAAGTAGTGTGTATGCACCATTACACAGTTTATTTGTTTCCAAATGGTTTTGATGGAAACTGTTCTTTTTCCACAGTCCCAGCACCAGCAACACCAACACCCACTGCGGCGTCTCCCCGGCGACTACTCCTCCACCACCCACTCGCGTTTCCGTGCCTCGTAAGTAAAGTACACCACTTTGTTTTGTACAGCACCTGTATCGCTCTCCTTTTTTACCCTTGTCAATCTCTCTCTCTCTCTTTCTCTCATCCTCTCTTCCTCTCCCCCCTCCCTCTCTATTTTTCTCCCTCTGTCTGTGTATGTTTTTTGTTGTTATAGAGGCTCTGTTCAAGATTTATGGTGCGTACACACTAGGCGATAAAGTGGGCGACTCAGGGAGCATATTGTGTAGTGTGTACGCACCATTACACAGTTTATTTGTTTCCAAATGGTTTTGATGGAAACTGTTCTTTTTCACAGTCCCAACACCAGCAACATCAACACCCACTGGCGGCGTCTCCCCGGCGACTACTCCTCCACCACCCACTCGTGTCTCCTTGCCGCGCAAGTAATGTACACCACTTTGATTTGTACAGCACTGTATCGCTCTCCTTTTTTACCCTTGGCAGTCTATCTCTGTCTCTCTCTCTCTCTTTCTCTCTTCCTCTACCCCTCCCTCTCTATTTTCTCCCTCTGTGTATGTTTTTTGTTGTTATAGAGGCTCTGTTCAAGATTTATGGTGCGTACACACTAGGCGATAAAGTGGGCGACTCAGGGAGCCTATCTTGTAGTGTGTACGCACCATTACACAGTTTATTTGTTTCCAAATGGTTTTGATGGAAACTTCTATTTCCACAGTCCCAGCACCAGCAACACCAACACCCACTGGCGGCGTCTACCCGTCGACTACTCCTCCACCACCACTCGTGTCTTCGTGCCGCATAAGTAAAGTACACCACTTTGTTTTGTACAGCACTGTATCGCTCTCCTTTTTTACCCTTGTCAGTCTCTCTCTCTCTCTCTCTTTCTCTCCCTCTCTCTGTGTTTGTTTTTTGTTGTTATAGAGGCTTTGTTCAAGATTTATGGTGCGTACACACTAGGCGATAAAGTGGGTGACTCAGTGAGCATATCGTGTAGTGTGTACGCACCATTACACAGATTATTTGTTTCCAAATGGTTTCGAAGGAAACTGTTCTTTTTCCACTGTTCCAGCACCAGCAACACCAACACCCACTGGCGGCGTCTACCCGTCGACTACTCCTCCACCACCCACTCGTGTCTTCGTGCCGCATAAGTAAAGTATACCACTTTATTTTGTACAGCACTGTATCGCTCTCCTTTTTTACCTTGTCAGTCTCTCTCTCTCTCTCTTTCTCTCTTCCTCTCCCCCTCCCTCTCTCTTTTTCTCCCTCTGTCTGTGTTTGTTTTTTGTTGTTATAGAGGCTCTGTTCAAGATTTATGGTGCGTACACACTAGGCGATAAAGTGGGCGACTCAGGGAGCATATCGTGTAGTGTGTACGCACCATTACACAGATTATTTGTTTCCAAATGGTTTCGAAGGAAACTGTTCTTTTTCCACTGTTCCAGCACCAGCAACACCAGCACCCACTGGCGGCGTCTACCCGTCGACTACTCCTCCACCACCCACTCGTGTCTTCGTGCCGCATAAGTAAAGTACACCACTTTATTTTGTACAGCACTGTATCGCTCTCCTTTTTTACCCTTGTCAGTCTCTCTCTCTCTCTCTTTCTCTCTTCCTCTCCCCCTCCCTCTCTCTTTTTCTCCCTCTGTCTGTGATTGTTTTTTGTTGTTATAGAGGCTCTGTTCAAGATTTATGGTGCGTATACACTAGGCGATAAAGTGGGCGACTCAAGGAGCATATCGTGTAGTGTGTACGCACCATTACACAGTTTATTTGTTTACAAATGGTTTTGATGGAAACTGTTCTTTTTCCACAGTCCCAGCACCAGCAACACCAACACCCACTGGCGGCGTCTCCCCGGCGACTACTCCTCCACAACCCACTCGCGTCTCCGTGCCGCGTAAGTAAAGTACACCACTTTGTTTTGTACAGCACTGTATCGCTCTCCTTTTTTACCCTTGTCAGTCTCTCTCTCTCTCTTTCTCTCTTCCTCTCCCCCTCCCTCTCTCTTTTTCTCCCTCTGTCTGAAATTGTTTTTTGTTGTTATAGAGGCTCTGATCAAGATTTATGGTGCGTACACACTAGGCGATAAAGTGGGCGACTCAGGGAGCATATCGTGTAGTGTGTACGCACCATTACACAGTTTATTTGTTTCCAAATGGTTTTGATGGAAACTGTTCTTTTTCCACAGTCCCAGCACCAGCAACACCAACACCCACTGGCGGTGTCTCACCGGCCACTACTCCTCCACCACCCACTCGCGTCTCCGTGCCGCGTAAGTAAAGTACACCACTTTGTTTTGTACAGCACTGTATCGCTCTCCTTTTTTACCCTTGTCAGTCTCTCTCTCTCTCTCTCTCTTTCTCTCTTCCTCTCCCCCTCCCTCTCTCTTTTTCTCCCTCTGTCTGTGTTTGTTTTTTGTTGTTAAAGAGGCTCTGTTCAAAATTTATGGTGCGTACACACTAGGTGATAAAGTGGGCGACTCAGGGAGCATATCGTGTAGTGTATACGCACCATTACACAGTTTATTTGTTTCCAAATGGTTTTGAAGGAAACTGTTCTTTTTCCACAGTCCCAGCACCAGCAACACCAACACCCACTGGTGGCGTCTACCCGGCAACGACTCCTCCACCACCCACTCGTGTCTCCGTGCCGCATAAGTAAAGTACACCACTTTATTTTGTACAGCACTGTATCGCTCTCCTTTTTTACCCTTGTCAGTCTCTCTCTCTCTCTCTCTCTTTCTCTCTTCCTCTCCCCCTCCCTCACTCTTTTTCTCCCTCTGTCTGTGATTGTTTTTTGTTGTTATAGAGGCTCTGTTCAAGATTTATGGTGCATACACACTAGGCATTAAAGTTGGCGACTCAGGGAGCATATCAAGTAGTGTGTATGCACCATTACACAGTTTATTTGTTTCCAAATGGTTTTGATGGAAACTGTTCTTTTTCCACAGTCCCAGCACCAGCAACACCAACACCCACTGGCGGCGTCTCCCCGGCGACTACTCCTTCACCACCCACTCGCGTTTCCGTGCCTCGTAAGTAAAGTACACCACTTTGTTTTGTACAGCACTGTATCGCTCTCCTTTTTTACCCTTGTCAATCTCTCTCTCTCTCTTTCTCTCTTCCTCTCTTCCTCTCCCCCTCCCTCTCTATTTTTCTCCCTCTGTCTGTGTATGTTTTTTGTTGTTATAGAGGCTCTGTTCAAGATTTATGGTGCGTACACACTAGGCGATAAAGTGGGCGACTCAGGGAGCATATTGTGTAGTGTGTACGCACCATTACACAGTTTATTTGTTTCCAAATGGTTTTGATGGCAACTGTTCTTTTTCCACAGTCCCAACACCAGCAACATCAACACCCACTGGCGGCGTCTCCCCGGCGACTACTCCTCCACCACCCACTCGTGTCTCCGTGCCGCGCAAGTAATGTACACCACTTTGATTTGTACAGCACTGTATCGCTCTCCTTTTTTACCCTTGGCAGTCTATCTCTGTCTCTCTCTCTCTTTCTCTCTTCCTCTACCCCTCCCTCTCTATTTTTCTCCCTCTGTGTATGTTTTTTGTTGTTATAGAGGCTCTGTTCAAGATTTATGGTGCGTACACACTAGGCGATAAAGTGGGCGACTCAGGGAGCATATCTTGTAGTGTGTACGCACCATTACACAGTTTATTTGTTTACAAATGGTTTTGATGGAAACTTCTATTTCCACAGTCCCAGCACCAGCAACACCAACACCCACTGGCGGCGTCTACCCGTCGACTACTCCTCCACCACCCACTCGTGTCTTCGTGCCGCATAAGTAAAGTACACCACTTTGTTTTGTACAGCACTGTATCGCTCTCCTTTTTTACCCTTGTCAGTCTCTCTCTCTCTCTCTCTTTCTCTCCCTCTCTCTGTGTTTGTTTTTTGTTGTTATAGAGGCTTTGTTCAAGATTTATGGTGCGTACACACTAGGCGATAAAGTGGGCGACTCAGTGAGCATATCGTGTAGTGTGTACGCACCATTACACAGATTATTTGTTTCCAAATGGTTTCGAAGGAAACTGTTCTTTTTCCACTGTTCCAGCACCAGCAACACCAACACCCACTGGCGGCGTCTACCCGTCGACTACTCCTCCACCACCCACTCGTGTCTTCGTGCCGCATAAGTAAAGTACACCACTTTATTTTGTACAGCACTGTATCGCTCTCCTTTTTTACCTTGTCAGTCTCTCTCTCTCTCTCTTTCTCTCTTCCTCTCCCCCTCCCTCTCTCTTTTTCTCCCTCTGTCTGTGATTGTTTTTTGTTGTTATAGAGGCTCTGTTCAAGATTTATGGTGCGTACACACTAGGCGATAAAGTGGGCGACTCAAGGAGCATATCGTGTAGTGTGTACGCACCATTACACAGTTTATTTGTTTACAAATGGTTTTGATGGAAACTGTTCTTTTTCCACAGTCCCAGCACCAGCAACACCAACACCCACTGGCGGCGTCTCCCCGGCGACTACTCCTCCACCACCCACTCGCGTCTCCGTGCCGCGTAAGTAAAGTACACCACTTTGTTTTGTACAGCACTGTATCGCTCTCCTTTTTTACCCTTGTCAGTCTCTCTCTCTCTCTCTCTTTCTCTCTTCCTCTCCCCCTCCCTCTCTCTTTCTCTCCCTCTCTCTGTGTTTGTTTTTTGTTGTTATAGAGGCTCTGTTCAAGATTTATGGTGCGTACACACTAGGCGATAAAGTGGGCGACTCAGGGAGCATATCGTGTAGTGTGTACGCACCATTACACAGATTATTTGTTTCCAAATGGTTTTGAAGGAAACTGTTCTTTTTCCACTGTTCCAGCACCAGCAACACCAACACCCACTGGCTGCATCTACCCGGCGATGACTCCTCCACCACCCACTCGTGTCTTCGTGCCGCATAAGTAAAGTACACCACTTTATTTTGTACAGCACTGTATCGCTCTCCTTTTTTACCCTTGTCAGTCTCTCTCTCTCTCTCTTTCTCTCTTCCTCTCCCCCTCCCTCTCTCTTTTTCTCCCTCTGTCTGTGATTGTTTTTTGTTGTTATAGAGGCTCTGTTCAAGATTTATGGTGCGTACACACTAGGCGATAAAGTGGGCGACTCAAGGAGCATATCGTGTAGTCTGTACGCACCATTACACAGTTTATTTGTTTACAAATGGTTTTGATGGAAACTGTTCTTTTTCCACAGTCCCAGCACCAGCAACACCAACACCCACTGGCGGCGTCTCCCCGGCGACTACTCCTCCACCACCCACTCGCGTCTCCGTGCCGCGTAAGTAAAGTACACCACTTTGTTTTGTACAGCACTGTATCGCTCTCCTTTTTTACCCTTGTCAGTCTCTCTCTCTCTCTCTCTTTCTCTCTTCCTCTCCCCCTCCCTCTCTCTTTTTCTCCCTCTGTCTGTGATTGTTTTTTGTTGTTATAGAGGCTCTGATCAAGATTTATGGTGCGTACACACTAGGCGATAAAGTGGGCGACTCAGGGAGCATATCGTGTAGTGTGTACGCACCATTACACAGTTTATTTGTTTCCAAATGGTTTTGATGGAAACTGTTCTTTTTCCACAGTCCCAGCACCAGCAACACCAACACCCACTGGCGGTGTCTCACCGGCCACTACTCCTCCACCACCCACTCGCGTCTCCGTGCCGCGTAAGTAAAGTACACCACTTTGTTTTGTACAGCACTGTATCGCTCTCCTTTTTTACCCTTGTCAGTCTCTCTCTCTCTCTCTTTCTCTCTTCCTCTCCCCCTCCCTCTCTCTTTTTCTCCCTCTGTCTGTGTTTGTTTTTTGTTGTTAAAGAGGCTCTGTTCAAAATTTATGGTGCGTACACACTAGGTGATAAAGTGGGCGACTCAGGGAGCATATCGTGTAGTGTATACGCACCATTACACAGTTTATTTGTTTCCAAATGGTTTTGAAGGAAACTGTTCTTTTTCCACAGTCCCAGCACCAGCAACACCAACACCCACTGGTGGCGTCTACCCGGCAACGACTCCTCCACCACCCACTCGTGTCTCCGTGCCGCATAAGTAAAGTACACCACTTTATTTTGTACAGCACTGTATCGCTCTCCTTTTTTACCCTTGTCAGTCTCTCTCTCTCTCTCTTTCTCTCTTCCTCTCCCCCTCCCTCTCTCTTTCTCTCCCTCTCTCTGTGTTTGTTTTTTGTTGTTATAGAGGCTCTGTTCAAGATTTATGGTGCGTACACACTAGGCGATAAAGTGGGCGACTCAGGGAGCATATCGTGTAGTGTGTACGCACCATTACACAGATTATTTGTTTCCAAATGGTTTCGAAGGAAACTGTTCTTTTTCCACTGTTCCAGCACCAGCAACACCAGCACCCACTGGCGGCGTCTACCCGTCGACTACTCCTCCACCACCCACTCGTGTCTTCGTGCCGCATAAGTAAAGTACACCACTTTATTTTGTACAGCACTGTATCGCTCTCCTTTTTTACCCTTGTCAGTCTCTCTCTCTCTCTCTTTCTCTCTTCCTCTCCCCCTCCCTCTCTCTTTTTCTCCCTCTGTCTGTGATTGTTTTTTGTTGTTATAGAGGCTCTGTTCAAGATTTATGGTGCGTATACACTAGGCGATAAAGTGGGCGACTCAAGGAGCATATCGTGTAGTGTGTACGCACCATTACACAGTTTATTTGTTTACAAATGGTTTTGATGGAAACTGTTCTTTTTCCACAGTCCCAGCACCAGCAACACCAACACCCACTGGCGGCGTCTCCCCGGCGACTACTCCTCCACAACCCACTCGCGTCTCCGTGCCGCGTAAGTAAAGTACACCACTTTGTTTTGTACAGCACTGTATCGCTCTCCTTTTTTACCCTTGTCAGTCTCTCTCTCTCTCTTTCTCTCTTCCTCTCCCCCTCCCTCTCTCTTTTTCTCCCTCTGTCTGTGATTGTTTTTTGTTGTTATAGAGGCTCTGATCAAGATTTATGGTGCGTACACACTAGGCGATAAAGTGGGCGACTCAGGGAGCATATCGTGTAGTGTGTACGCACCATTACACAGTTTATTTGTTTCCAAATGGTTTTGATGGAAACTGTTCTTTTTCCACAGTCCCAGCACCAGCAACACCAACACCCACTGGCGGTGTCTCACCGGCCACTACTCCTCCACCACCCACTCGCGTCTCCATGCCGCGTAAGTAAAGTACACCACTTTGTTTTGTACAGCACTGTATCGCTCTCCTTTTTTACCCTTGTCAGTCTCTCTCTCTCTCTCTTTCTCTCTTCCTCTCCCCCTCCCTCTCTCTTTTTCTCCCTCTGTCTGTGTTTGTTTTTTGTTGTTAAAGAGGCTCTGTTCAAAATTTATGGTGCTTACACACTAGGTGATAAAGTGGGCGACTCAGGGAGCATATCGTGTAGTGTATACGCACCATTACACAGTTTATTTGTTTCCAAATGGTTTTGAAGGAAACTGTTCTTTTTCCACAGTCCCAGCACCAGCAACACCAACACCCACTGGTGGCGTCTACCCGGCAACGACTCCTCCACCACCCACTCGTGTCTCCGTGCCGCATAAGTAAAGTACACCACTTTATTTTGTACAGCACTGTATCGCTCTCCTTTTTTACCCTTGTCAGTCTCTCTCTCTCTCTCTCTCTTTCTCTCTTCCTCTCCCCCTCCCTCACTCTTTTTCTCCCTCTGTCTGTGATTGTTTTTTGTTGTTATAGAGGCTCTGTTCAAGATTTATGGTGCATACACACTAGGCATTAAAGTTGGCGACTCAGGGAGCATATCAAGTAGTGTGTATGCACCATTACACAGTTTATTTGTTTCCAAATGGTTTTGATGGAAACTGTTCTTTTTCCACAGTCCCAGCACCAGCAACACCAACACCCACTGGCGGCGTCTCCCCGGCGACTACTCCTCCACCACCCACTCGCGTTTCCGTGCCTCGTAAGTAAAGTACACCACTTTGTTTTGTACAGCACTGTATCGCTCTCCTTTTTTACCCTTGTCAATCTCTCTCTCTCTCTTTCTCTCTTCCTCTCTTCCTCTCCCCCTCCCTCTCTATTTTTCTCCCTCTGTCTGTGTATGTTTTTTGTTGTTATAGAGGCTCTGTTCAAGATTTATGGTGCGTACACACTAGGCGATAAAGTGGGCGACTCAGGGAGCATATTGTGTAGTGTGTACGCACCATTACACAGTTTATTTGTTTCCAAATGGTTTTGATGGAAACTGTTCTTTTTCCACAGTCCCAACACCAGCAACATCAACACCCACTGGCGGCGTCTCCCCGGCGACTACTCCTCCACCACCCACTCGTGTCTCCGTGCCGCGCAAGTAATGTACACCACTTTGATTTGTACAGCACTGTATCGCTCTCCTTTTTTACCCTTGGCAGTCTATCTCTGTCTCTCTCTCTCTTTCTCTCTTCCTCTACCCCTCCCTCTCTATTTTTCTCCCTCTGTGTATGTTTTTTGTTGTTATAGAGGCTCTGTTCAAGATTTATGGTGCGTACACACTAGGCGATAAAGTGGGCGACTCAGGGAGCATATCTTGTAGTGTGTACGCACCATTACACAGTTTATTTGTTTCCAAATGGTTTTGATGGAAACTTCTATTTCCACAGTCCCGGCACCAGCAACACCAACACCCACTGGCGGCGTCTACCCGTCGACTACTCCTCCACCACCCACTCGTGTCTTCGTGCCGCATAAGTAAAGTACACCACTTTGTTTTGTACAGCACTGTATCGCTCTCCTTTTTTACCCTTGTCAGTCTCTCTCTCTCTCTCTCTTTCTCTCCCTCTCTCTGTGTTTGTTTTTTGTTGTTATAGAGGCTTTGTTCAAGATTTATGGTGCGTACACACTAGGCGATAAAGTGGGCGACTCAGTGAGCATATCGTGTAGTGTGTACGCACCATTACACAGATTATTTGTTTCCAAATGGTTTCGAAGGAAACTGTTCTTTTTCCACTGTTCCAGCACCAGCAACACCAACACCCACTGGCGGCGTCTACCCGTCGACTACTCCTCCACCACCCACTCGTGTCTTCGTGCCGCATAAGTAAAGTACACCACTTTATTTTGTACAGCACTGTATCGCTCTCCTTTTTTACCTTGTCAGTCTCTCTCTCTCTCTCTTTCTCTCTTCCTCTCCCCCTCCCTCTCTCTTTTTCTCCATCTGTCTGTGATTGTTTTTTGTTGTTATAGAGGCTCTGTTCAAGATTTATGGTGCGTACACACTAGGCGATAAAGTGGGCGACTCAAGGAGCATATCGTGTAGTGTGTACGCACCATTACACAGTTTATTTGTTTACAAATGGTTTTGATGGAAACTGTTCTTTTTCCACAGTCCCAGCACCAGCAACACCAACACCCACTGGCGGCGTCTCCCCGGCGACTACTCCTCCACCACCCACTCGCGTCTCCGTGCCGCGTAAGTAAAGTACACCACTTTGTTTTGTACAGCACTGTATCGCTCTCCTTTTTTACCCTTGTCAGTCTCTCTCTCTCTCTCTCTTTCTCTCTTCCTCTCCCCCTCCCTCTCTCTTTCTCTCCCTCTCTCTGTGTTTGTTTTTTGTTGTTATAGAGGCTCTGTTCAAGATTTATGGTGCGTACACACTAGGCGATAAAGTGGGCGACTCAGGGAGCATATCGTGTAGTGTGTACGCACCATTACACAGATTATTTGTTTCCAAATGGTTTTGAAGGAAACTGTTCTTTTTCCACTGTTCCAGCACCAGCAACACCAACACCCACTGGCGGCATCTACCCGTCGACTACTCCTCCACCACCCACTCGTGTCTTCGTGCCGCATAAGTAAAGTACACCACTTTATTTTGTACAGCACTGTATCGCTCTCCTTTTTTACCCTTGTCAGTCTCTCTCTCTCTCTCTTTCTCTCTTCCTCTCCCCCTCCCTCTCTCTTTTTCTCCCTCTGTCTGTGATTGTTTTTTGTTGTTATAGAGGCTCTGTTCAAGATTTATGGTGCGTACACACTAGGCGATAAAGTGGGCGACTCAAGGAGCATATCGTGTAGTCTGTACGCACCATTACACAGTTTATTTGTTTACAAATGGTTTTGATGGAAACTGTTCTTTTTCCACAGTCCCAGCACCAGCAACACCAACACCCACTGGCGGCGTCTCCCCGGCGACTACTCCTCCACCACCCACTCGCGTCTCCGTGCCGCGTAAGTAAAGTACACCACTTTGTTTTGTACAGCACTGTATCGCTCTCCTTTTTTACCCTTGTCAGTCTCTCTCTCTCTCTCTCTTTCTCTCTTCCTCTCCCCCTCCCTCTCTCTTTTTCTCCCTCTGTCTGTGATTGTTTTTTGTTGTTATAGAGGCTCTGATCAAGATTTATGGTGCGTACACACTAGGCGATAAAGTGGGCGACTCAGGGAGCATATCGTGTAGTGTGTACGCACCATTACACAGTTTATTTGTTTCCAAATGGTTTTGATGGAAACTGTTCTTTTTCCACAGTCCCAGCACCAGCAACACCAACACCCACTGGCGGTGTCTCACCGGCCACTACTCCTCCACCACCCACTCGCGTCTCCGTGCCGCGTAAGTAAAGTACACCACTTTGTTTTGTACAGCACTGTATCGCTCTCCTTTTTTTCCCTTGTCAGTCTCTCTCTCTCTCTCTTTCTCTCTTCCTCTCCCCCTCCCTCTCTCTTTTTCTCCCTCTGTCTGTGTTTGTTTTTTGTTGTTAAAGAGGCTCTGTTCAAAATTTATGGTGCGTACACACTAGGTGATAAAGTGGGCGACTCAGGGAGCATATCGTGTAGTGTATACGCACCATTACACAGTTTATTTGTTTCCAAATGGTTTTGAAGGAAACTGTTCTTTTTCCACAGTCCCAGCACCAGCAACACCAACACCCACTGGTGGCGTCTACCCGGCAACGACTCCTCCACCACCCACTCGTGTCTCCGTGCCGCATAAGTAAAGTACACCACTTTATTTTGTACAGCACTGTATCGCTCTCCTTTTTTACCCTTGTCAGTCTCTCTCTCTCTCTCTCTTTCTCTCTTCCTCTCCCCCTCCCTCACTCTTTTTCTCCCTCTGTCTGTGATTGTTTTTTGTTGTTATAGAGGCTCTGTTCAAGATTTATGGTGCATACACACTAGGCATTAAAGTTGGCGACTCAGGGAGCATATCAAGTAGTGTGTATGCACCATTACACAGTTTATTTGTTTCCAAATGGTTTTGATGGAAACTGTTCTTTTTCCACAGTCCCAGCACCAGCAACACCAACACCCACTGGCGGCGTCTCCCCGGCGACTACTCCTCCACCACCCACTCGTGTTTCCGTGCCTCGTAAGTAAAGTACACCACTTTGTTTTGTACAGCACTGTATCGCTCTCCTTTTTTACCCTTGTCAGTCTCTCTCTCTCTCTTTCTCTCTTCCTCTCTTCCTCTCCCCCTCCCTCTCTATTTTTCTCCCTCTGTCTGTGTATGTTTTTTGTTGTTATAGAGGCTCTGTTCAAGATTTATGGTGCGTACACACTAGGCGATAAAGTGGGCGACTCAGGGAGCATATTGTGTAGTGTGTACGCACCATTACACAGTTTATTTGTTTCCAAATGGTTTTGATGGAAACTGTTCTTTTTCCACAGTCCCAACACCAGCAACATCAACACCCACTGGCGGCGTCTCCCCGGCGACTACTCCTCCACCACCCACTCGTGTCTCCGTGCCGCGCAAGTAATGTACACCACTTTGATTTGTACAGCACTGTATCGCTCTCCTTTTTTACCCTTGGCAGTCTATCTCTGTCTCTCTCTCTCTTTCTCTCTTCCTCTACCCCTCCCTCTCTCTTTTTCTCCCTCTGTGTTTGTTTTTTGTTGTTATAGAGGCTCTGTTCAAGATTTATGGTGCGTACACACTAGGCGATAAAGTGGGCGACTCAGGGAGCATATTATGTAGTGTGTACACACAATTACACAGTTTATTTGTTTCCAAATGGTTTTGATGGAAACTGTTCTTTTTCCACAGTCCCAGCACCAGCAACACCAACACACACTGGCGGCGTCTCCCCGGCGACTACTCCTCCACCACCCACTCGCGTCTCCGTGCCGCGTAAGTAAAGTACACCACTTTGTTTTGTACAGCACTGTATCGCTCTCCTTTTTTACACTTGTCAGTCTCTTT
Source organism: Taudactylus pleione (assembly GCA_031769625.1). Taxonomy (NCBI): domain Eukaryota; kingdom Metazoa; phylum Chordata; class Amphibia; order Anura; family Myobatrachidae; genus Taudactylus; species Taudactylus pleione. The sequence continues at coordinate 308,525 of JAUIMM010002788.1, read as the reverse complement.
CTCTCTCTCTTTCTCTCTTCCTCTCCCCCTCCCTCTCTCTTTCTCTCCCTCTCTCTGTGTTTGTTTTTTGTTGTTATAAAGGCTCTGTTCAAGATTTATGGTGCGTACACACTAGGCGATAAAGTGGGTGACTCAGGGAGCATATCGTGTAGTGTTTACGCACCATTACACAGTTTATTTGTTTCCAAATGGTTTTGAAGGAAACTGTTTTTTTTCCACAGTCCCAGCACCAGCAACACCAACACCCACTGGTGGCGTCTACCCGGCAACGACTCCTCCACCACCCACTCGTGTCTCCGTGCCGCATAAGTAAAGTACACCACTTTATTTTGCACAGCACTGTATCGCTCTCCTTTTTTACCCTTGTCAGTCTCTCTCTCTCTCTCTCTTTCTCTCTTCCTCTCCCCCTCCCTCACTCTTTTTCTCCCTCTGTCTGTGATTGTTTTTTGTTGTTATAGAGGCTCTGATCAAGATTTATGGTGCGTACACACTAGGCGATAAAGTGGGCGACTCAGGGAGCATATCGTGTAGTGTGTACGCACCATTACACAGTTTATTTGTTTCCAAATGGTTTTGATGGAAACTGTTCTTTTTCCACAGTCCCAGCACCAGCAACACCAACACCCACTGGCGGTGTCTCACCGGCCACTACTCCTCCACCACCCACTCGCGTCTCCATGCCGCGTAAGTAAAGTACACCACTTTGTTTTGTACAGCACTGTATCGCTCTCCTTTTTTACCCTTGTCAGTCTCTCTCTCTCTCTCTTTCTCTCTTCCTCTCCCCCTCCCTCTCTCTTTTTCTCCCTCTGTCTGTGTTTGTTTTTTGTTTTTAAAGAGGCTCTGTTCAAAATTTATGGTGCGTACACACTAGGTGATAAAGTGGGCGACTCAGGGAGCATATCGTGTAGTGTATACGCACCATTACACAGTTTATTTGTTTCCAAATGGTTTTGAAGGAAACTGTTCTTTTTCCACAGTCCCAGCACCAGCAACACCAACACCCACTGGTGGCGTCTACCTGGCAATGACTCCTCCACCACCCACTCGTGTCTCCGTGCCGCATAAGTAAAGTACACCACTTTATTTTGTACAGCACTGTATCGCTCTCCTTTTTTACCCTTGTCAGTCTCTCTCTCTCTCTATCTCTTTTTCTCTTCCTCTCCCCCTCCCTCACTCTTTTTCTCCCTCTGTCTGTGATTGTTTTTTGTTGTTATAGAGGCTCTGTTCAAGATTTATGGTGCATACACACTAGGCATTAAAGTTGGCGACTCAGGGAGCATATCAAGTAGTGTGTATGCACCATTACACAGTTTATTTGTTTCCAAATGGTTTTGATGGAAACTGTTCTTTTTCCACAGTCCCAGCACCAGCAACACCAACACCCACTGGCGGCGTCTCCCCGGCGACTACTCCTCCACCACCCACTCGCGTTTCCGTGCCTCGTAAGTAAAGTACACCACTTTGTTTTGTACAGCACTGTATCGCTCTCCTTGTTTACCCTTGTCAGTCTCTCTCTCTCTCTTTCTCTCTTCCTCTCTTCCTCTCCTCCTCTCCCCCTCCCTCTCTATTTTTCTCCCTCTGTCTGTGTATGTTTTTTGTTGTTATAGAGGCTCTGTTCAAGATTTATGGTGCGTACACACTAGGCGATAAAGTGGGCGACTCAGGGAGCATATTGTGTAGTGTGTACGCACCATTACACAGTTTATTTGTTTCCAAATGGTTTTGATGGAAACTGTTCTTTTTCCACAGTCCCTGCACCAGCAACACCAACACCCACTGGCAGCGTCTCCCCGGCGACTACTCCTCCACCACCCACTCGTGTCCCCGTGCCGCGTAAGTAAAGTACACCACTTTGTTTTGTACAGCACTGTATCGCTCTCCTTTTTTACCCTTGTCAGTCTCTCTCTCTCTCTCTCTCTCTCTCTCTCTCTTCCTCTCCCCCTCCCTCTCTCTTTTTCTCCCTCTGTCTGTGTTTGTTTTTTGTTGTTATAGAGGCTCTGTTCAAGATTGATGGTGCGTACACACTAGGCGATAAAGTGGGCGACTCAGGGAGCATATCTTGTAGTGTGTACGCACCATTACACAGTTTATTTGTTTCCAAATGGTTTTGATGGAAACTGTTCTTTTTCCACAGTCCCAGCACCAGCAACACCAACACCCACTGGCGGCGTCTCACCGGCGACTACTCCTCCACCACCCACTCGCGTCTCCATGCCGCGTAAGTAAAGTACACCACTTTGTTTTGTACAGCACTGTATCGCTCTCCTTTTTTACCCTTGTCAGTCTCTCTCTCTCTCTTTCTCTCTTCCTCTCCCCCTCCCTCTCTCTTTCTCTCCCTCTCTCTGTGTTTGTTTTTTGTTGTTATAGAGGCTCTGTTCAAGATTTATGGTGCATACACACTAGGCGATAAAGTGGGCGACTCAGGGAGCATATCGTGTAGTGTGTACGCACCATTACACAGATTATTTGTTTCCAAATGGTTTCGAAGGAAACTGTTCTTTTTCCACTGTCCCAGCACCAGCAACACCAACACCCACTGGCGGCGTCTACCCGTCGACTACTCCTCCACCACCCACTCGTGTCTTCGTGCCGCATAAGTAAAGTACACCACTTTATTTTGTACAGCACTGTATCGCTCTCCTTTTTTACCCTTGTCAGTCTCTCTCTCTCTCTTTTTCTCTCTTCCTCTCCCCCTCCCTCTCTCTTTTTCACCCTCTGTCTGTGATTGTTTTTTGTTGTTATAGAGGCTCTGTTCAAGATTTATGGTGCGTACACACTAGGCGATAAAGTGGGCAACTCAAGGAGCATATCGTGTAGTGTGTACGCACCATTACACAGTTTATTTGTTTCCAAATGGTTTTGATGGAAACTGTTCTTTTTCCACAGTCCCAGCACCAGCAACACCAACACCCACTGGCGGCGTCTCCACGGCGACTGCTCCTCCACCACCCACTCGCGTCTCCGTGCCGTGTAAGTAAAGTACACCACTTTGTTTTGTACAGTACTGTATCGCTCTCCTTTTTTACCCTTGTCAGTCTCTCTCTCTCTCTCTCTCTTCCTCTCCCCCTCCCTCTCTCTTTTTCTCCCTCTGTCTGCGTTTGTTTTTTGTTGTTATAGAGGCTCTGTTCAAGATTTATGGTGCGCACACACTAGGCGATAAAGTGGGCGACTCTGGGAGCATATCGTGTAGTGTGTACACACCATTACAAGTTTATTTGTTTCCAAATGGTTTTGATGGAAACTGTTCTTTTTCCACAGTCCCAGCACCAGCAACACCAACACCCACTGGCGGCGTCTCCCCGGCGACTACTCCTCCTCCACCCACTCACGTCTCCGTGCTGCGTAAGTAAAGTACACCACTTTGTTTTGTTCAGCACTGTATCGCTCTCCTTTTTTACACTTGTCAGTCTCTTTTTCTCTCTCTCTCTATCTCTCTCTTTCTCTCTTCCTCTACCACTCCCTCAATCTTTTTCTCCCTCTGTCTGTGTTTGTTTTTTGTTGTTATAGAGGCTCTGTTCAAGATTCATGGTGCCTACACACTAGGCGATAAAGTGGGCGACTAAGGGAGCATATCTTGTAGTGTGTATGCACCATTACACAGTTTATTTGTTTCCAAATGGTTTTGATGGAAACTGTTCTTTTTCCACAGTCCCAGCACCAGCAACACCAACACCCACTGGCGGCGTCTCACCGGCCACTACTCCTCCACCACCCACTCGCGTCTCCATGCCGCGTAAGTAAAGTACACCACTTTGTTTTGTACAGCACTGTATCGCTCTCCTTTTTTACCCTTGTCAGTCTCTCTCTCTCTCTCTTTCTCTCTTCCTCTCCCCCTCCCTCTCTCTTTTTCTCCCTCTGTCTGTGTTTGTTTTTTGTTGTTATAGAGGCTCTGTTCAAAATTTATGGTGCGTACACACTAGGTGATAAAGTGGGCGACTCAGGGAGCATATCGTGTAGTGTGTACGCACCATTACACAGTTTATTTGTTTCCAAATGGTTTTGAAGGAAACTGTTCTTTTTCCACAGTCCCAGCACCAGCAACACCAACACCCACTGGTGGCGTCTACCCGGCAATGACTCCTCCACCACCCACTCGTGTCTCCGTGCTGCATAAGTAAAGTACACCACTTTATTTTGTACAGCACTGTATCGCTCTCCTTTTTTACCCTTGTCAGTCTCTCTCTCTCTCTCTCTCTCTCTCTCTCTCTCTCTTTCTCTCTTCCTCTCTTCCTCTCCCCCTCCCTCTCTCTTTTTCTCCCTCTGTCTGTGTTTGTTTTTTGTTGTTATAGAGGCTCTGTTCAAGATTTATGGTGCGTACACACTAGACGATAATTGGGCGACTCAGGGAGCATCTCATGTAGTGTGTATGCACCATTACACAGTTTATTTGTTTCCAAATGGTTTTGATGGAAACTGTTCTTTTTCCACAGTCCCAGCTCCAGCAACACCAACACCCACTGGCGGCATCTCCCCGGCGACTACTCCTCCTCCACCCACTCACGTCTCCGTGCTGCGTAAGTAAAGTACACCACTTTGTTTTGTACAGCACTGTATCGCTCTCCTTTTTTACCCTTGTCAGTCTCTCTCTCTCTCTCTCTCTCTTTCTCTCTTCCTCTCTTCCTCTCCCCCTCCCTCTCTCTTTTTCTCCCTCTGTCTGTGTTTGTTTTTTGTTGTTATAGAGGCTCTGTTCAAGATTTATGGTGCGTACACACTAGGCATTAAAGTTGGCGACTCAGGGAGCATATCAAGTAGTGTGTACGCACCATTACACAGTTTATTTGTTTCCAAATGGTTTTGATGGAAACTGTTCTTCTTCCGCAGTCCCAGCACCAGCAACACCAACACCCACTGGCGGCGGCTCCCCGGCAACTACTCCTCCACCACCCACTCGCGTCTCCGTGCCGCGTAAGTAAAGTACACCACTTTGTTTTGTACAGCACTGTATAGCTCTCCATTTTTACCCTTGTCAGTCTCTCTCTCTCTCTCTTTCTCTCTTCCTCTCCCCCTCCCTCTCTCTTTTTCTCCCTCTGTCTGTGTTTGTTTTTTGTTGTTAAAGAGGCTCTGTTCAAAATTTATGGTGCGTACACACTAGGTGATAAAGTGGGCGACTCAGGGAGCATATCGTGTAGTGTATACGCACCATTACACAGTTTATTTGTTTCCAAATGGTTTTGAAGGAAACTGTTCTTTTTCCACAGTCCCAGCACCAGCAACACCAACACCCACTGGTGGCGTCTACCCGGCAATGACTCCTCCACCACCCACTCGTGTCTCCGTGCCGCATAAGTAAAGTACACCACTTTATTTTGTACAGCACTGTATCGCTCTCCTTTTTTACCCTTGTCAGTCTCTCTCTCTCTCTCTCTCTTTCTCTCTTCCTCTCCCCCTCCCTCACTCTTTTTCTCCCTCTGTCTGTGATTGTTTTTTGTTGTTATAGAGGCTCTGTTCAAGATTTATGGTGCATACACACTAGGCATTAAAGTTGGCGACTCAGGGAGCATATCAAGTAGTGTGTATGCACCATTACACAGTTTATTTGTTTACAAATGGTTTTGATGGAAACTGTTCTTTTTCCACAGTCCCAGCACCAGCAACACCAACACCCACTGGCGGCGTCTCCCCGGCGACTACTCCTCCACCACCCACTCGCGTTTCTGTGCCTCGTAAGTAAAGTACACCACTTTGTTTTGTACAGCACTGTATCGCTCTCCTTTTTTACCCTTGTCAGTCTCTCTCTCTCTCTTTCTCTCTTCCTCTCTTCCTCTCCCCCTCCCTCTCTATTTTTCTCCCTCTGTCTGTGTATGTTTTTTGTTGTTATAGAGGCTCTGTTCAAGATTTATGGTGCGTACACACTAGGCGATAAAGTGGGCGACTCAGGGAGCATATTGTGTAGTGTGTACGCACCATTACACAGTTTATTTGTTTCCAAATGGTTTTGATGGAAACTGTTCTTTTTCCACAGTCCCAACACCAGCAACATCAACACCCACTGGCGGCGTCTCCCCGGCGACTACTCCTCCACCACCCACTCGTGTCTCCGTGCCGCGCAAGTAATGTACACCACTTTGATTTGTACAGCACTGTATCGCTCTCCTTTTTTACCCTTGGCAGTCTATCTCTGTCTCTCTCTCTCTTTCTCTCTTCCTCTACCCCTCCCTCTCTCTTTTTCTCCCTCTGTGTTTGTTTTTTGTTGTTATAGAGGCTCTGTTCAAGATTTATGGTGCGTACACACTAGGCGATAAAGTGGGCGACTCAGGGAGCATATTATGTAGTGTGTACACACAATTACACAGTTTATTTGTTTCCAAATGGTTTTGATGGAAACTGTTCTTTTTCCACAGTCCCAGCACCAGCAACACCAACACACACTGGCGGCGTCTCCCCGGCGACTACTCCTCCACCACCCACTCGCGTCTCCGTGCCGCGTAAGTAAAGTACACCACTTTGTTTTGTACAGCACTGTATCGCTCTCCTTTTTTACACTTGTCAGTCTCTTTCTCTCTCTCTCTCTATCTCTCTCTTTCTCTCTTCCTCTACCCCTCCCTCACTCTTTTTCTCCCTCTGTCTGTGATTGTTTTTTGTTGTTATAGAGGCTCTGTTCAAGATTTATGGTGCATACACACTAGGCATTAAAGTTGGCGACTCAGGGAGCATATCAAGTAGTGTGTATGCACCATTACACAGTTTATTTGTTTCCAAATGGTTTTGAAGGAAACTGTTTTTTTTCCACAGTCCCAGCACCAGCAACACCAACACCCACTGGTGGCGTCTACCCGGCAACGACTCCTCCACCACCCACTCATGTCTCCGTGCCGCATAAGTAAAGTACACCACTTTATTTTGCACAGCACTGTATCGCTCTCCTTTTTTACCCTAGTCAGTCTCTCTCTCTCTCTCTCTTTCTCTCTTCCTCTCCCCCTCCCTCTCTCTTTTTCTCCCTCTGTCTGTGATTGTTTTTTGTTGTTATAGAGGCTCTGATCAAGATTTATGGTGCGTACACACTAGGCGATAAAGTGGGCGACTCAGGGAGCATATCGTGTAGTGTGTACGCACCATTACACAGTTTATTTGTTTCCAAATGGTTTTGATGGAAACTGTTCTTTTTCCACAGTCCCAGCACCAGCAACACCAACACCCACTGGCGGTGTCTCACCGGCCACTACTCCTCCACCACCCACTCGCGTCTCCATGCCGCGTAAGTAAAGTACACCACTTTGTTTTGTACAGCACTGTATCGCTCTCCTATTTTACCCTTGTCAGTCTCTCTCTCTCTCTATCTCTTTTTCTCTTCCTCTCCCCCTCCCTCACTCTTTTTCTCCCTCTGTCTGTGATTGTTTTTTGTTGTTATAGAGGCTCTGTTCAAGATTTATGGTGCATACACACTAGGCATTAAAGTTGGCGACTCAGGGAGCATATCAAGTAGTGTGTATGCACCATTACACAGTTTATTTGTTTCCAAATGGTTTTGATGGAAACTGTTCTTTTTCCACAGTCCCAGCACCAGCAACACCAACACCCACTGGCGGCGTCTCCCCGGCGACTACTCCTCCACCACCCACTCGTGTTTCCGTGCCTCGTAAGTAAAGTACACCACTTTGTTTTGTACAGCACTGTATCGCTCTCCTTGTTTACCCTTGTCAGTCTCTCTCTCTCTCTTTCTCTCTTCCTCTCTTCCTCTCCTCCTCTCCCCCTCCCTCTCTATTTTTCTCCCTCTGTCTGTGTATGTTTTTTGTTGTTATAGAGGCTCTGTTCAAGATTTATGGTGCGTACACACTAGGCGATAAAGTGGGCGACTCAGGGAGCATATTGTGTAGTGTGTACGCACCATTACACAGTTTATTTGTTTCCAAATGGTTTTGATGGAAACTGTTCTTTTTCCACTGTCCCAGCACCAGCAACACCAACACCCACTGGCAGCGTCTCCCCGGCGACTACTCCTCCACCACCCACTCGTGTCCCCGTGCCGCGTAAGTAAAGTACACCACTTTGTTTTGTACAGCACTGTATCGCTCTCCTTTTTTACCCTTGTCAGTCTCTCTCTCTCTCTCTCTCTCTCTCTCTTCCTCTCCCCCTCCCTCTCTCTTTTTCTCCCTCTGTCTGTGTTTGTTTTTTGTTGTTATAGAGGCTCTGTTCAAGATTGATGGTGCGTACACACTAGGCGATAAAGTGGGCGACTCAGGGAGCATATCTTGTAGTGTGTACGCACCATTACACAGTTTATTTGTTTCCAAATGGTTTTGATGGAAACTGTTCTTTTTCCACAGTCCCAGCACCAGCAACACCAACACCCACTGGCGGCGTCTCACCGGCGACTACTCCTCCACCACCCACTCGCGTCTCCATGCCGCGTAAGTAAAGTACACCACTTTGTTTTGTACAGCACTGTATCGCTCTCCTTTTTTACCCTTGTCAGTCTCTCTCTCTCTCTTTCTCTCTTCCTCTCCCCCTCCCTCTCTCTTTCTCTCCCTCTCTCTGTGTTTGTTTTTTGTTGTTATAGAGGCTCTGTTCAAGATTTATGGTGCGTACACACTAGGCGATAAAGTGGGCGACTCAGGGAGCATATCGTGTAGTGTGTACGCACCATTACACAGATTATTTGTTTACAAATGGTTTCGAAGGAAACTGTTCTTTTTCCACTGTCCCAGCACCAGCAACACCAACACCCACTGGCGGCGTCTACCCGTCGACTACTCCTCCACCACCCACTCGTGTCTTCGTGCCGCATAAGTAAAGTACACCACTTTATTTTGTACAGCACTGTATCGCTCTCCTTTTTTACCCTTGTCAGTCTCTCTCTCTCTCTTTTTCTCTCTTCCTCTCCCCCTCCCTCTCTCTTTTTCTCCCTCTGTCTGTGATTGTTTTTTGTTGTTATAGAGGCTCTGTTCAAGATTTATGGTGCGTACACACTAGGCGATAAAGTGGGCAACTCAAGGAGCATATCGTGTAGTGTGTACGCACCATTACACAGTTTATTTGTTTCCAAATGGTTTTGATGGAAACTGTTCTTTTTCCACAGTCCCAGCACCAGCAACACCAACACCCACTGGCGGCATCTCCCCGGCGACTACTCCTCCACCACCCACTCGCGTCTCCGTGCCGTGTAAGTAAAGTACACCACTTTGTTTTGTACAGTACTGTATCGCTCTCCTTTTTTACCCTTGTCAGTCTCTCTCTCTCTCTCTCTCTTCCTCTCCCCCTCCCTCTCTCTTTTTCTCCCTCTGTCTGTGTTTGTTTTTTGTTGTTATAGAGGCTCTGTTCAAGATTTATGGTGCGCACACACTAGGCGATAAAGTGGGCGACTCTGGGAGCATATCGTGTAGTGTGTACACACCATTACAAGTTTATTTGTTTCCAAATGGTTTTGATGGAAACTGTTCTTTTTCCACAGTCCCAGCACCAGCAACACCAACACCCACTGGCGGCGTCTCCCCGGCGACTACTCCTCCTCCACCCACTCACGTCTCCGTGCTGCGTAAGTAAAGTACACCACTTTGTTTTGTTCAGCACTGTATCGCTCTCCTTTTTTACACTTGTCAGTCTCTTTCTCTCTCTCTCTCTATCTCTCTCTTTCTCTCTTCCTCTACCACTCCCTCAATCTTTTTCTCCCTCTGTCTGTGTTTGTTTTTTGTTGTTATAGAGGCTCTGTTCAAGATTCATGGTGCCTACACACTAGGCGATAAAGTGGGCGACTAAGGGAGCATATCTTGTAGTGTGTATGCACCATTACACAGTTTATTTGTTTCCAAATGGTTTTGATGGAAACTGTTCTTTTTCCACAGTCCCAGCACCAGCAACACCAACACCCACTGGCGGCGTCTCACCGGCCACTACTCCTCCACCACCCACTTGCGTCTCCATGCCGCGTAAGTAAAGTACACCACTTTGTTTTGTACAGCACTGTATCGCTCTCCTTTTTTACCCTTGTCAGTCTCTCTCTCTCTCTCTCTTTCTCTCTTCCTCTCCCCCTCCCTCTCTCTTTTTCTCCCTCTGTCTGTGTTTGTTTTTTGTTGTTATAGAGGCTCTGTTCAAAATTTGTGGTGCGTACACACTAGGTGATAAAGTGGGCGACTCAGGGAGCATATCGTGTAGTGTGTACGCACCATTACACAGTTTATTTGTTTCCAAATGGTTTTGAAGGAAACTGTTCTTTTTCCACAGTCCCAGCACCAGCAACACCAACACCCACTGGTGGCGTCTACCCGGCAATGACTCCTCCACCACCCACTCGTGTCTCCGTGCTGCATAAGTAAAGTACACCACTTTATTTTGTACAGCACTGTATCGCTCTCCTTTTTTACCCTTGTCAGTCTCTCTCTCTCTCTCTCTCTCTCTCTCTCTCTCTCTCTCTCTCTCTTTCTCTCTTCCTCTCTTCCTCTCCCCCTCCCTCTCTCTTTTTCTCCCTCTGTCTGTGTTTGTTTTTTGTTGTTATAGAGGCTCTGTTCAAGATTTATGGTGCGTACACACTAGACGATAATTGGGCGACTCAGGGAGCATCTCATGTAGTGTGTATGCACCATTACACAGTTTATTTGTTTCCAAATGGTTTTGATGGAAACTGTTCTTTTTCCACAGTCCCAGCTCCAGCAACACCAACACCCACTGGCGGCATCTCCCCGGCGACTACTCCTCCTCCACCCACTCACGTCTCCGTGCTGCGTCAGTAAAGTACACCACTTTGTTTTGTACAGCACTGTATCGCTCTCCTTTTTTACCCTTGTCAGTCTCTCTCTCTCTCTCTCTCTCTTTCTCTCTTCCTCTCTTCCTCTCCCCCTCCCTCTCTCTTTTTCTCCCTCTGTCTGTGTTTGTTTTTTGTTGTTATAGAGGCTCTGTTCAAGATTTATGGTGCGTACACACTAGGCATTAAAGTTGGCGACTCAGGGAGCATATCAAGTAGTGTGTACGCACCATTACACAGTTTATTTGTTTCCAAATGGTTTTGATGGAAACTGTTCTTCTTCCGCAGTCCCAGCACCAGCAACACCAACACCCACTGGCGGCGGCTCCCCGGCAACTACTCCTCCACCACCCACTCGCGTCTCCGTGCCACGTAAGTAAAGTACACCACTTTGTTTTGTACAGCACTGTATAGCTCTCCATTTTTACCCTTGTCAGTCTCTCTCTCTCTCTCTTTCTCTCTTCCTCTCCCCCTCCCTCTCTCTTTTTCTCCCTCTGTCTGTGTTTGTTTTTTGTTGTTAAAGAGGCTCTGTTCAAAATTTATGGTGCGTACACACTAGGTGATAAAGTGGGCGACTCAGGGAGCATATCGTGTAGTGTATACGCACCATTACACAGTTTATTTGTTTCCTAATGGTTTTGAAGGAAACTGTTCTTTTTCCACAGTCCCAGCACCAGCAACACCAACACCCACTGGTGGCGTCTACCCGGCAATGACTCCTCCACCACCCACTCGTGTCTCCGTGCCGCATAAGTAAAGTACACCACTTTATTTTGTAGAGCACTGTATCGCTCTCCTTTTTTACCCTTGTCAGTCTCTCTCTCTCTCTCTCTCTCTCTTTCTCTCTTCCTCTCCCCCTCCCTCACTCTTTTTCTCCCTCTGTCTGTGATTGTTTTTTGTTGTTATAGAGGCTCTGTTCAAGATTTATGGTGCATACACACTAGGCATTAAAGTTGGCGACTCAGGGAGCATATCAAGTAGTGTGTATGCACCATTACACAGTTTATTTGTTTACAAATGGTTTTGATGGAAACTGTTCTTTTTCCACAGTCCCAGCACCAGCAACACCAACACCCACTGGCGGCGTCTCCCCGGCGACTACTCCTCCACCACCCACTCGCGTTTCCGTGCCTCGTAAGTAAAGAACACCACTTTGTTTTGTACAGCACTGTATCGCTCTCCTTTTTTACCCTTGTCAGTCTCTCTCTCTCTCTTTCTCTCTTCCTCTCTTCCTCTCCCCCTCCCTCTCTATTTTTCTCCCTCTGTGTGTATGTTTTTTGTTGTTATAGAGGCTCTGTTCAAGATTTATGGTGCGTACACACTAGGCGATAAAGTGGGCGACTCAGGGAGCATATTGTGTAGTGTGTACGCACCATTACACAGTTTATTTGTTTCCAAATGGTTTTGATGGAAACTGTTCTTTTTCCACAGTCCCAACACCAGCAACATCAACACCCACTGGCGGCGTCTCCCCGGCGACTACTCCTCCACCACCCACTCGTGTCTCCGTGCCGCGCAAGTAATGTACACCACTTTGATTTGTACAGCACTGTATCGCTCTCCTTTTTTACCCTTGGCAGTCTATCTCTGTCTCTCTCTCTCTTTCTCTCTTCCTCTACCCCTCCCTCTCTCTTTTTCTCCCTCTGTGTTTGTTTTTTGTTGTTATAGAGGCTCTGTTCAAGATTTATGGTGCGTACACACTAGGCGATAAAGTGGGCGACTCAGGGAGCATATTATGTAGTGTGTACACACAATTACACAGTTTATTTGTTTCCAAATGGTTTTGATGGAAACTGTTCTTTTTCCACAGTCCCAGCACCAGCAACACCAACACACACTGGCGGCGTCTCCCCGGCGACTACTCCTCCACCACCCACTCGCGTCTCCGTGCCGCGTAAGTAAAGTACACCACTTTGTTTTGTACAGCACTGTATCGCTCTCCTTTTTTACACTTGTCAGTCTCTTTCTCTCTCTCTCTCTATCTCTCTCTTTCTCTCTTCCTCTACCCCTCCCTCTCTCTTTTTCTCCCTCTGTCTGTGTTTGTTTTTTGTTGTTATAGAGGCTCTGTTCAAGATTGATGGTGCGTACACACTAGGCGATAAAGTGGGCGACTCAGGGAGCATATCTTGTAGTGTGTACGCACCATTACACAGTTTATTTGTTTCCAAATGGTTTCGAAGGAAACTGTTCTTTTTCCACTGTTCCAGCACCAGCAACACCAACACCCACTGGCGGCGTCTACCCGTCGACTACTCCTCCACCACCCACTCGTGTCTTTGTGCCGCATAAGTAAAGTACACCACTTTATTTTGTACAGCACTGTATCGCTCTCCTTTTTTACCCTTGTCAGTCTCTCTCTCTCTCTCTCTCTCTCTCTCTTTCTCTCTTCCTCTCCCCCTCCCTCTCTCTTTCTCTCCCTCTCTCTGTGTTTGTTTTTTGTTGTTATAGAGGCTCTGTTCAAGATTTATGGTGCGTACACACTAGGCGATAAAGTGGGCGACTCAGGGAGCATATCTTGTAGTGTGTACGCACCATTACACAGATTATTTGTTTCCAAATGGTTTCGAAGGAAACTGTTCTTTTTCCACTGTTCCAGCACCAGCAACACCAACACCCACTGGCGGCGTCTACCCTTCGACTACTCCTCCACCACCCACTCGTGTCTTTGTGCCGCATAAGTAAAGTACACCACTTTATTTTGTACAGCACTGTATCGCTCTCCTTTTTTACCCTTGTCAGTCTCTCTCTCTCTCTCTTTCTCTCTTCCTCTCCCCCTCCCTCTCTCTTTTTCTCCCTCTGTCTGTGATTGTTTTTTGTTGTTATAGAGGCTCTGTTCAAGATTTATGGTGCGTACACACTAGGCGATAAAGTGGGCGACTCAAGGAGCATATCATGTAGTGTGTACGCACCATTACACAGTTTATTTGTTTACAAATGGTTTTGATGGAAACTGTTCTTTTTCCACAGTCCCAGCACCAGCAACACCAACACCCACTGGCAGCGTCTCCCCGGCGACTACTCCTCCACCACCCACTCGTGTCTCCGTGCCGCGTAAGTAAAGTACACCACTTTGTTTTGTACAGCACTGTATCGCTCTCCTTTTTTACCCTTGTCAGTCTCTCTCTCTCTCTCTTCCTCTCCCCCTCCCTCTCTCTTTTTCTCCCTCTGTCTGTGTTTGTTTTTTGTTGTTATAGAGGCTCTGTTCAAGATTTATGGTGCGTACACACTAGGCGATAAAGTGGGCGACTCAGGGAGCATATCGTGTAGTGTTTACGCACCATTACACAGTTTATTTGTTTCCAAATGGTTTTGAAGGAAACTGTTTTTTTTCCACAGTCCCAGCACCAGCAACACCAACACCCACTGGTGGCGTCTACCCGGCAACGACTCCTCCACCACCCACTCGTGTCTCCGTGCCGCATAAGTAAAGTACACCACTTTATTTTGCACAGCACTGTATCGCTCTCCTTTTTTACCCTAGTCAGTCTCTCTCTCTCTCTCTCTTTCTCTCTTCCTCTCCCCCTCCCTCTCTCTTTTTCTCCCTCTGTCTGTGATTGTTTTTTGTTGTTATAGAGGCTCTGATCAAGATTTATGGTGCGTACACACTAGGCGATAAAGTGGGCGACTCAGGGAGCATATCGTGTAGTGTGTACGCACCATTACACAGTTTATTTGTTTCCAAATGGTTTTGATGGAAACTGTTCTTTTTCCACAGTCCCAGCACCAGCAACACCAACACCCACTGGCGGTGTCTCACCGGCCACTACTCCTCCACCACCCACTCGTGTCTCCGTGCCGCATAAGTAAAGTACACCACTTTATTTTGTACAGCACTGTATCGCTCTCCTTTTTTACCCTTGTCAGTCTCTCTCTCTCTCTCTCTCTTTCTCTCTTCCTCTCCCCCTCCCTCACTCTTTTTCTCCCTCTGTCTGTGATTGTTTTTTGTTGTTATAGAGGCTCTGTTCAAGATTTATGGTGCATACACACTAGGCATTAAAGTTGGCGACTCAGGGAGCATATCAAGTAGTGTGTATGCACCATTACACAGTTTATTTGTTTCCAAATGGTTTTGATGGAAACTGTTCTTTTTCCACAGTCCCAGCACCAGCAACACCAACACCCACTGGCGGCGTCTCCCCGGCGACTACTCCTCCACCACCCACTCGCGTTTCCGTGCCTCGTAAGTAAAGTACACCACTTTGTTTTGTACAGCACTGTATCGCTCTCCTTTTTTACCCTTGTCAGTCTCTCTCTCTCTCTTTCTCTCTTCCTCTCTTCCTCTCCTCCTCTCCCCCTCCCTCTCTATTTTTCTCCCTCTGTCTGTGTATGTTTTTTGTTGTTATAGAGGCTCTGTTCAAGATTTATGGTGCGTACACACTAGGCGATAAAGTGGGCGACTCAGGGAGCATATTGTGTAGTGTGTACGCACCATTACACAGTTTATTTGTTTCCAAATGGTTTTGATGGAAACTGTTCTTTTTCCACAGTCCCAACACCATCAACATCAACACCCACTGGCGGCGTCTCCCCGGCGACTACTCCTCCACCACCCACTCGTGTCTCCGTGCCGCGCAAGTAATGTACACCACTTTGATTTGTAGAGCACTGTATCGCTCTCCTTTTTTACCCTTGGCAGTCTCTCTCTGTCTCTCTCTCTCTTTCTCTCTTCCTCTATCCCTCCCTCTCTCTTTTTCTCCCTCTGTCTGTGTTTGTTTTTTGTTGTTATAGAGGCTCTGTTCAAGATTGATGGTGCGTACACACTAGGCGATAAAGTGGGCGACTCAGGGAGCATATCTTGTAGTGTGTACGCACCATTACACAGTTTATTTGTTTCCAAATGGTTTTGATGGAAACTGTTCTTTTTCCACAGTCCCAGCACCAGCAACACCAACACCCACTGGCGGCGTCTCACCGGCGACTACTCCTCCACCACCCACTCGCGTCTCCATGCCGCGTAAGTAAAGTACACCACTTTGTTTTGTACAGCACTGTATCGCTCTCCTTTTTTACCCTTGTCAGTCTCTCTCTCTCTCTTTCTCTCTTCCTCTCCCCCTCCCTCTCTCTTTCTCTCCCTCTCTCTGTGTTTGTTTTTTGTTGTTATAGAGGCTCTGTTCAAGATTTATGGTGCGTACACACTAGGAGATAAAGTGGGCGACTCAGGGAGCATATCGTGTAGTGTGTACGCACCATTACACAGATTATTTGTTTCCAAATGGTTTCGAAGGAAACTGTTCTTTTTCCACTGTCCCAGCACCAGCAACACCAACACCCACTGGCGGCGTCTACCCGTCGACTACTCCTCCACCACCCACTCGTGTCTTCGTGCCGCATAAGTAAAGTACACCACTTTATTTTGTACAGCACTCTATCGCTCTCCTTTTTTACCCTTGTCAGTCTCTCTCTCTCTCTTTTTCTCTCTTCCTCTCCCCCTCCCTCTCTCTTTTTCTCCCTCTGTCTGTGATTGTTTTTTGTTGTTATAGAGGCTCTGTTCAAGATTTATGGTGCGTACACACTAGGCGATAAAGTGGGCGACTCAAGGAGCATATCGTGTAGTGTGTACGCACCATTACACAGTTTATTTGTTTCCAAATGGTTTTGATGGAAACTGTTCTTTTTCCACAGTCCCAGCACCAGCAACACCAACACCCACTGGCGGCGTCTCCCCGGCGACTACTCCTCCACCACCCACTCGCGTCTCCGTGCCGTGTAAGTAAAGTACACCACTTTGTTTTGTACAGTACTGTATCGCTCTCCTTTTTTACCCTTGTCAGTCTCTCTCTCTCTCTCTCTTCCTCTCCCACTCCCTCTCTCTTTTTCTCCCTCTGTCTGTGTTTGTTTTTTGTTGTTATAGAGGCTCTGTTCAAGATTTATGGTGCACACACACTAGGCGATAAAGTGGGCGACTCTGGGAGCATATCGTGTAGTGTGTACACACCATTACAAGTTTATTTGTTTCCAAATGGTTTTGATGGAAACTGTTCTTTTTCCACAGTCCCAGCACCAGCAACACCAACACCCACTGGCGGCGTCTCCCCGGCGACTACTCCTCCTCCACCCACTCACGTCTCCGTGCTGCGTAAGTAAAGTACACCACTTTGTTTTGTTCAGCACTGTATCGCTCTCCTTTTTTACACTTGTCAGTCTCTTTCTCTCTCTCTCTCTATCTCTCTCTTTCTCTCTTCCTCTACCACTCCCTCAATCTTTTTCTCCCTCTGTCTGTGTTTGTTTTTTGTTGTTATAGAGGCTCTGTTCAAAATTTATGGTGCGTACACACTAGGCGATAAAGTGGGCGACTCAGGGAGCATATCGTGTAGAGTGTACGCACCATTACACAGTTTATTTGTTTCCAAATGGTTTTGAAGGAAACTGTTCTTTTTCCACAGTCCCAGCACCAGCAACACCAACACCCACTGGTGGCGTCTACCCGGCAATGACTCCTCCACCACCCACTCGTGTCACCGTGCTGCATAAGTAAAGTACACCACTTTATTTTGTACAGCACTGTATCGCTCTCCTTTTTTACCCTTGTCAGTCTCTCTCTCTCTCTCTCTCCCTCTCTCTTTCTCTCTTCCTCTCTTCCTCTCCCCCTCCCTCTCTCTTTTTCTCCCTCTGTCTGTGTTTGTTTTTTGTTGTTATAGAGGCTCTGTTCAAGATTTATGGTGCGTACACACTAGCTGATAAAGTGGGCGACTCAGGGAGCATATCGTGTAGTGTGTACGCACCATTACAAGTTTATTTGTTTCCAAATGGTTTTGATGGAAACTGTTCTTTTTCCACAGTCCCAGCTCCAGCAACACCAACACCCACTGGCGGCATCTCCCCGGCGACTACTCCTCCTCCACCCACTCGCGTCTCCGTGCCGTGTAAGTAAAGTACACCACTTTGTTTTGTACAGCACTGTATAGCTCTCCATTTTTACCCTTGTCAGTCTCTCTCTCTCTCTCTCTCTTTCTCTCTTCCTCTCCCCCTCCCTCTCTCTTTTTCGCCCTCTGTCTGTGTTTGTTTTTTGTTGTTATAGACGCTCTGTTCAAGATTTATGGTGTGTACACACTAGGTGATAAAGTGGGCGACTCAGGGAGCATATCGTGTAGTGTGTACACACCATTACACAGTTTATTTGTTTCCAAATGGTTTTGATGGAAACTGTTCTTTTTCCACAGTCCCAGCACCAGCAACACCAACACCCACTGGCGGCATCTCCCCGGCGACTACTCCTCCACCACCCACTCGCGTCTCCATGCCGCGTAAGTAAAGTACACCACTTTGTTTTGTACAGCACTGTATCGCTCTCCTTTTTTACCCTTGTCAGTCTCTCTCTCTCTCTCTCTTTCTCTCTTCCTCTCCCCCTCCCTCTCTCTTTTTCTCCCTCTGTCTGTGTTTGTTTTTTGTTATTATAGAGGCTCAGTTCAAGATTTATGATGCGCACACACTAGGCGATTAAGTGGGCGACTCAGGGAGCATATCGTGTAGTGTGTACGCACCATTACAAGTTTATTTGTTTCCAAATGGTTTTGATGGAAACTGTTCTATTTCCACAGTCCCAGCACCAGCAACACCAACACCCACTGGCGGCGTCTCCCCGGCGACTACTCCTCCTCCACCCACTCACGTCTCCGTGCTGCGTAAGTAAAGTACACCACTTTGTTTTGTACAGCACTGTATCGCTCTCCTTTTTTACACTTGTCAGTCTCTCTCTCTCTCTCTCTCTCTCTCTCTCTCTCTCTTTCTCTCTTCCTCTCTTCCTCTCCCCCTCCCTCTCTCTTTTTCTCCCTCTGTCTGTGTTTGTTTTTTGTTGTTATAGAGGCTCTGTTCAAGATTTATGGTTCGTACACACTAGCTGATAAAGTGGGCGACTCAGGGAGCATATCAAGTAGTGTGTACGCACCATTACACAGTTTATTTGTTTCCAAATGGTTTTGATGGAAACTGTTCTTTTTCTGCAGTCCCAGCACCAGCAACACCAACAACCACTGGCGGCGGCTCCCCGGCAACTACTCCTCCACCACCCACTCGTGTCTCCGTGCCTCGTAAGTAAAGTACACCACTTTGTTTTGTACAGCACTGTATAGCTCTCCATTTTTACCCTTGTCAGTCTCTCTCTCTCTCTCTTTCTCTCTTCCTCTCCCCCTCCCTCTCTCTTTTTCGCCCTCTGTCTGTGTTTGTTTTTTGTTGTTATAGACGCTCTGTTCAAGATTTATGGTGTGTACACACTAGGTGATAAAGTGGGCGACTCAGGGAGCATATCATGTAGTGTGTACGCACCATTACAAGTTTATTTGTTTCCAAATGGTTTTGATGGAAACTGTTCTTTTTCCACAGTCCCAGCACCAGCAAAACCAACACCCACTAGCGGCGTCTCCCCGGCGACTACTCCTCCTCCACCCACTCGCGTCTCCGTGCTGCGTAAGTAAAGTACACCAATTTGTTTTGTACAGCACTGTATCGCTCTCCATTTTTACACTTGTCAGTCTCTTTCTCTCTCTCTCTATCTCTCTCTTTCTCTCTTCCTCTACCCCTCCCTCTCTCTTTTTCTCCCTCTGTCTGTGTTTGTTTTTTGTTGTTATTGAGGCTCTGTTCAAGATTGATGGTGCCTACACACTAGGCGATAAATTGGGCGACTCAGGGAGCATATCTTGTAGTGTGTACGCACCATTACAGTTTATTTGTTTCCAAATGGTTTTGATGGAAACTGTTCTTTTTCCACAGTCCCAGCACCACCAACACCAACACCCACTGGCGGCGTCTCACCGACCACTACTCCTCCACCACCCACTCGCGTCTCCATGCCGCGTAAGTAAAGTACACCACTCTGTTTTGTACAGCACTGTATCGCTCTCCTTTTTTACCCTTGTCAATCTCTCTCTCTCTTTCTCTCTTACTCTCCCCCTCCCTCTCTCTTTTTCTCCCTCTGTCTGTGTTTGTTTTTTGTTGTTATAGAGGCTCTGTTCAAAATTTATGGTGCGTACACACTAGGCGATAAAGTGGGCGACTCAGGGAGCATATCGTGTAGTGTGTACGCACCATTACACAGTTTATTTGTTTCCAAATGGTTTTGAAGGAAACTGTTCTTTTTCCACAGTCCCAGCACCAGCAACACCAACACCCACTGATGGCATCTACCCGGCAACGACTCCTCCACCACCCACTCATATCTCCGTGCTGCATAAGTACAGTACACCACTTTGTTTTGTTCAGCACTGTATCGCTCTCCTTTTTTACACTTGTCAGTCTCTTTCTCTCTCTCTCTCTATCTCTCTCTTTCTCTCTTCCTCTACCACTCCCTCAATCTTTTTCTCCCTCTGTCTGTGTTTGTTTTTTGTTGTTATAGAGGCTCTGTTCAAGATTCATGGTGCCTACACACTAGGCGATAAAGTGGGCGACTCAGGGAGCATATCGTGTAGTGTGTACGCACCATTACACAGATTATTTGTTTCCAAATGGTTTCGAAGGAAACTGTTCTTTTTCCACTGTCCCAGCACCAGCAACACCAACACCCACTGGCGGCGTCTACCCGTCGACTACTCCTCCACCACCCACTCGTGTCTTCGTGCCGCATAAGTAAAGTACACCACTTTATTTTGTACAGCACTCTATCGCTCTCCTTTTTTACCCTTGTCAGTCTCTCTCTCTCTCTTTTTCTCTCTTCCTCTCCCCCTCCCTCTCTCTTTTTCTCCCTCTGTCTGTGATTGTTTTTTGTTGTTATAGAGGCTCTGTTCAAGATTTATGGTGCGTACACACTAGGCGATAAAGTGGGCGACTCAAGGAGCATATCGTGTAGTGTGTAAGCACCATTACACAGTTTATTTGTTTCCAAATGGTTTTGATGGAAACTGTTCTTTTTCCACAGTCCCAGCACCAGCAACACCAACACCCACTGGCGGCGTCTCCCCGGCGACTACTCCTCCACCACCCACTCGCGTCTCCGTGCCGTGTAAGTAAAGTACACCACTTTGTTTTGTACAGTACTGTATCGCTCTCCTTTTTTACCCTTGTCAGTCTCTCTCTCTCTCTCTCTTCCTCTCCCCCTCCCTCTCTCTTTTTCTCCCTCTGTCTGTGTTTGTTTTTTGTTGTTATAGAGGCTCTGTTCAAGATTTATGGTGCGCACACACTAGGCGATAAAGTGGGCGACTCTGGGAGCATATCGTGTAGTGTGTACACACCATTACAAGTTTATTTGTTTCCAAATGGTTTTGATGGAAACTGTTCTTTTTCCACAGTCCCAGCACCAGCAACACCAACACCCACTGGCGGCGTCTCCCCGGCGACTACTCCTCCTCCACCCACTCACGTCTCCGTGCTGCGTAAGTAAAGTACACCACTTTGTTTTGTTCAGCACTGTATCGCTCTCCTTTTTTACTCTTGTCAGTCTCTTTCTCTCTCTCTCTCTATCTCTCTCTTTCTCTCTTCCTCTACCACTCCCTCAATCTTTTTCTCCCTCTGTCTGTGTTTGTTTTTTGTTGTTATAGAGGCTCTGTTCAAGATTCATGGTGCCTACACACTAGGCGATAAAGTGGGCGACTAAGGGAGCATATCTTGTAGTGTGTACGCACCATTACACAGTTTATTTGTTTCCAAATGGTTTTGATGGAAACTGTTCTTTTTCCACAGTCCCAGCACCAGCAACACCAACACCCACTGGCGGCGTCTCACCGGCCACTACTCCTCCACCACCCACTCGCGTCTCCATGCCGCGTAAGTAAAGTACACCACTTTGTTTTGTACAGCACTGTATCGCTCTCCTTTTTTACCCTTGTCAGTCTCTCTCTCTCTCTCTTTCTCTCTTCCTCTCCCCCTCCCTCTCTCTTTTTCTCTCTCTGTCTGTGTTTGTTTTTTGTTGTTATAGAGGCTCTGTTCAAAATTTATGGTGCGTACACACTAGGCGATAAAGTGGGCGACTCAGGGAGCATATCGTGTAGAGTGTACGCACCATTACACAGTTTATTTGTTTCCAAATGGTTTTGAAGGAAACTGTTCTTTTTCCACAGTCCCAGCACCAGCAACACCAACACCCACTGGTGGCGTCTACCCGGCAATGACTCCTCCACCACCCACTCGTGTCTCCGTGCTGCATAAGTAAAGTACACCACTTTATTTTGTACAGCACTGTATCGCTCTCCTTTTTTACCCTTGTCAGTCTCTCTCTCTCTCTCTCTCTCTTTCTCTCTTCCTCTCTTCCTCTCCCCCTCCCTCTCTCTTTTTCTCCCTCTGTCTGTGTTTGTTTTTTGTTGTTATAGAGGCTCTGTTCAAGATTTATGGTGCGTACACACTAGCTGATAAAGTGGGCGACTCAGGGAGCATATCGTGTAGTGTGTACGCACCATTACAAGTTTATTTGTTTCCAAATGGTTTTGATGGAAACTGTTCTTTTTCCACAGTCCCAGCTCCAGCAACACCAACACCCACTGGCGGCATCTCCCCGGCGACTACTAATCCTCCACCCACTCGCGTCTCTGTGCTGCGTAAGTAAAGTACACCACTTTGTTTTGTACAGCACTGTATCGCTCTCCTTTTTTACCCTTGTCAGTCTCTCTCTCTCTCTCTTTCTCTCTCTCTCTCTCTTTCTCTCTTCCTCTCTTCCTCTCCCCCTCCCTCTCTCTTTTTCTCCCTCTGTCTGTGTTTGTTTTTTGTTGTTATAGAGGCTCTGTTCAAGATATATGGTGCGTACACACTAGGCATTAAAGTTGGCGACTCAGGGAGCGTATCAAGTAGTGTGTACGCACCATTACACAGTTTATTTGTTTCCAAATGGTTTTGATGGAAACTGTTCTTCTTCCGCAGTCCCAGCACCAGCAACACCAACACCCACTGGCGGCGGCTCCCCGGCAACTACTCCTCCACCACCCACTCGCGTCTCCGTGCCGTGTAAGTAAAGTACACCACTTTGTTTTGTACAGCACTGTATAGCTCTCCATTTTTACCCTTGTCAGTCTCTCTCTCTCTCTCTCTCTTTCTCTCTTCCTCTCCCCCTCCCTCTCTCTTTTTCTCCCTCTGTCTGTGTTTGTTTTTTGTTATTATAGAGGCTCAGTTCAAGATTTATGATGCGCACACACTAGGCGATTAAGTGGGCGACTCAGGGAGCATATCGTGTAGTGTGTACACACCATTACAAGTTTATTTGTTTCCAAATGGTTTTGATGGAAACTGTTCTATTTCCACAGTCCCAGCACCAGCAACACCAACACCCACTGGCGGCATCTCCCCGGCGACTACTCCTCCTCCACCCACTCACGTCTCCGTGCTGCGTAAGTAAAGTACACCACTTTGTTTTGTACAGCACTGTATCGCTCTCCTTTTTTACACTTGTCAGTCTCTTTCTCTCTCTCTCTCTCTCTCTCTCTCTCTCTCTTCCTCTCTTCCTCTCCCCCTCCCTCTCTCTTTTTCTCCCTCTGTCTGTGTTTGTTTTTTGTTGTTATAGAGGCTCTGTTCAAGATTTATGGTGCGTACACACTAGCTGATAAAGTGGGCGACTCAGGGAGCATATCAAGTAGTGTGTACGCACCATTACACAGTTTATTTGTTTCCAAATGGTTTTGATGGAAACTGTTCTTTTTCCGCAGTCCCAGCACCAGCAAAACCAACAACCACTGGCGGCGGCTCCCCGGCAACTACTCCTCCACCACCCACTCGTGTCTCCGTGCCTCGTAAGTAAAGTACACCACTTTGTTTTGTACAGCACTGTATAGCTCTCCATTTTTACCCTTGTCAGTCTCTCTCTCTCTCTCTCTCTTTCTCTCTTCCTCTCCCCCTCCCTGTCTCTTTTTCGCCCTCTGTCTGTGTTTGTTTTTTGTTGTTATAGACGCTCTGTTCAAGATTTATGGTGTGTACACACTAGGTGATAAAGTGGGCGACTCAGGGAGCATATCATGTAGTGTGTACGCACCATTACAAGTTTATTTGTTTCCAAATGGTTTTGATGGAAACTGTTCTTTTTCCACAGTCCCAGCACCAGCAAAACCAACACCCACTAGCGGCGTCTCCCCGGCGACTACTCCTCCTCCACCCACTCGCGTCTCCGTGCTGCGTAAGTAAAGTACACCAATTTGTTTTGTACAGCACTGTATCGCTCTCCATTTTTACACTTGTCAGTCTCTTTCTCTCTCTCTCTCTATCTCTCTCTTTCTCTCTTCCTCTACCCCTCCCTCTCTCTTTTTCTCCCTCTGTCTGTGTTTGTTTTTTGTTGTTATAGAGGCTCTGTTCAAGATTGATGGTGCCTACACACTAGGCGATAAATTGGGCGACTCAGGGAGCATATCTTGTAGTGTGTACGCACCATTACAGTTTATTTGTTTCCAAATGGTTTTGATGGAAACTGTTCTTTTTCCACAGTCCCAGCACCACCAACACCAACACCCACTGGCGGCGTCTCACCGACCACTACTCCTCCACCACCCACTCGCGTCTCCATGCCGCGTAAGTAAAGTACACCACTCTGTTTTGTACAGCACTGTATCGCTCTCCTTTTTTACCCTTGTCAGTCTCTCTCTCTCTTTCTCTCTTACTCTCCCCCTCCCTCTCTCTTTTTCTCCCTCTGTCTGTGTTTGTTTTTTGTTGTTATAGAGGCTCTGTTCAAAATTTATGGTGCGTACACACTAGGCGATAAAGTGGGCGACTCAGGGAGCATATCGTGTAGTGTGTACGCACCATTACACAGTTATTTGTTTCCAAATGGTTTTGAAGGAAACTGTTCTTTTTCCACAGTCCCAGCACCAGCAACACCAACACCCACTGATGGCATCTACCCGGCAACGACTCCTCCACCACCCACTCGTGTCTCCGTGCTGCATAAGTAAAGTACACCACTTTGTTTTGTTCAGCACTGTATCGCTCTCCTTTTTTACACTTGTCAATCTCTTTCTCTCTCTCTCTCTATCTCTCTCTTTCTCTCTTCCTCTACCACTCCCTCAATCTTTTTCTCCCTCTGTCTGTGTTTGTTTTTTGTTGTTATAGAGGCTCTGTTCAAGATTCATGGTGCCTACACACTAGGCGATAAAGTGGGCGACTAAGGGAGCATATCTTGTAGTGTGTACGCACCATTACACAGTTTATTTGTTTCCAAATGGTTTTGATGGAAACTGTTCTTTTTCCACAGTCCCAGCACCAGCAACACCAACACCCACTGGCGGCGTCTCCCCGGCGACTACTCCTCCACCACCCACTCGCGTCTCCATGCTGCGTAAGTAAAGTACACCACTTTGTTTTGTTCAGCACTGTATCGCTCTCCTTTTTTACACTTGTCAGTCTCTTTCTCTCTCTCTCTCTATCTCTCTCTTTCTCTCTTCCTCTACCACTCCCTCAATCTTTTTCTCCCTCTGTCTGTGTTTGTTTTTTGTTGTTATAGAGGCTCTGTTCAAGATTCATGGTGCCTACACACTAGGCGATAAAGTGGGCGACTCAGGGAGCATATCGTGTAGTGTGTACGCACCATTACACAGATTATTTGTTTCCAAATGGTTTCGAAGGAAACTGTTCTTTTTCCACTGTCCCAGCACCAGCAACACCAACAACCACTGGCGGCGTCTACCCGTCGACTACTCCTCCACCACCCACTCGTGTCTTCGTGCCGCATAAGTAAAGTACACCACTTTATTTTGTACAGCACTCTATCGCTCTCCTTTTTTACCCTTGTCAGTCTCTCTCTCTCTCTTTTTCTCTCTTCCTCTCCCCCTCCCTCTCTCTTTTTCTCCCTCTGTCTGTGATTGTTTTTTGTTGTTATAGAGGCTCTGTTCAAGATTTATGGTGCGTACACACTAGGCGATAAAGTGGGCGACTCAAGGAGCATATCGTGTAGTGTGTACGCACCATTACACAGTTTATTTGTTTCCAAATGGTTTTGATGGAAACTGTTCTTTTTCCACAGTCCCAGCACCAGCAACACCAACACCCACTGGCGGCGTCTCCCCGGCGACTACTCCTCCACCACCCACTCGCGTCTCCGTGCCGTGTAAGTAAAGTACACCACTTTGTTTTGTACAGTACTGTATCGCTCTCCTTTTTTACCCTTGTCAGTCTCTCTCTCTCTCTCTCTTCCTCTCCCCCTCCCTCTCTCTTTTTCTCCCTCTGTCTGTGTTTGTTTTTTGTTGTTATAGAGGCTCTGTTCAAGATTTATGGTGCGCACACACTAGGCGATAAAGTGGGCGACTCTGGGAGCATATCGTGTAGTGTGTACACACCATTACAAGTTTATTTGTTTCCAAATGGTTTTGATGGAAACTGTTCTTTTTCCACAGTCCCAGCACCAGCAACACCAACACCCACTGGCGGCGTCTCCCCGGCGACTACTCCTCCTCCACCCACTCACGTCTCCGTGCTGCGTAAGTAAAGTACACCACTTTGTTTTGTTCAGCACTGTATCGCTCTCCTTTTTTACACTTGTCAGTCTCTTTCTCTCTCTCTCTCTATCTCTCTCTTTCTCTCTTCCTCTACCACTCCCTCAATCTTTTTCTCCCTCTGTCTGTGTTTGTTTTTTGTTGTTATAGAGGCTCTGTTCAAGATTCATGGTGCCTACACACTAGGCGATAAAGTGGGCGACTAAGGGAGCATATCTTGTAGTGTGTACGCACCATTACACAGTTTATTTGTTTCCAAATGGTTTTGATGGAAACTGTTCTTTTTCCACAGTCCCAGCACCAGCAACACCAACACCCACTGGCGGCGTCTCACCGGCCACTACTCCTCCACCACCCACTCGCGTCTCCATGCCGCGTAAGTAAAGTACACCACTTTGTTTTGTACAGCACTGTATCGCTCTCCTTTTTTACCCTTGTCAGTCTCTCTCTCTCTCTCTTTCTCTCTTCCTCTCCCCCTCCCTCTCTCTTTTTCTCTCTCTGTCTGTGTTTGTTTTTTGTTGTTATAGAGGCTCTGTTCAAAATTTATGGTGCGTACACACTAGGCGATAAAGTGGGCGACTCAGGGAGCATATCGTGTAGAGTGTACGCACCATTACACAGTTTATTTGTTTCCAAATGGTTTTGAAGGAAACTGTTCTTTTTCCACAGTCCCAGCACCAGCAACACCAACACCCACTGGTGGCGTCTACCCGGCAATGACTCCTCCACCACCCACTCGTGTCTCCGTGCTGCATAAGTAAAGTACACCACTTTATTTTGTACAGCACTGTATCGCTCTCCTTTTTTACCCTTGTCAGTCTCTCTCTCTCTCTCTCTCTTTCTCTCTTCCTCTCTTCCTCTCCCCCTCCCTCTCTCTTTTTCTCCCTCTGTCTGTGTTTGTTTTTTGTTGTTATAGAGGCTCTGTTCAAGATTTATGGTGCGTACACACTAGCTGATAAAGTGGGCGACTCAGGGAGCATATCGTGTAGTGTGTACGCACCATTACAAGTTTATTTGTTTCCAAATGGTTTTGATGGAAACTGTTCTTTTTCCACAGTCCCAGCTCCAGCAACACCAACACCCACTGGCGGCATCTCCCCGGCGACTACTCCTCCTCCACCCACTCGCGTCTCCGTGCTGCGTAAGTAAAGTACACCACTTTGTTTTGTACAGCACTGTATCGCTCTCCTTTTTTACCCTTGTCAGTCTCTCTCTCTCTCTCTTTCTCTCTCTCTCTCTCTTTCTCTCTTCCTCTCTTCCTCTCCCCCTCCCTCTCTCTTTTTCGCCCTCTGTCTGTGTTTGTTTTTTGTTGTTATAGACGCTCTGTTCAAGATTTATGGTGTGTACACACTAGGTGATAAAGTGGGCGACTCAGGGAGCATATCGTGTAGTGTGTACACACCATTACACAGTTTATTTGTTTCCAAATGGTTTTGATGGAAACTGTTCTTTTTCCACAGTCCCAGCACCAGCAACACCAACACCCACTGGCGGCATCTCCCCGGCGACTACTCCTCCACCACCCACTCGCGTCTCCGTGCCGCGTAAGTAAAGTACACCACTTTGTTTTGTACAGCACTGTATCGCTCTCCTTTTTTACCCTTGTCAGTCTCTCTCTCTCTCTCTTTCTCTCTTCCTCTCCCCCTCCCTCTCTCTTTTTCTCTCTCTGTCTGTGTTTGTTTTTTGTTGTTATAGAGGCTCTGTTCAAAATTTATGGTGCGTACACACTAGGCGATAAAGTGGGCGACTCAGGGAGCATATCGTGTAGAGTGTACGCACCATTACACAGTTTATTTGTTTCCAAATGGTTTTGAAGGAAACTGTTCTTTTTCCACAGTCCCAGCACCAGCAACACCAACACCCACTGGTGGCGTCTACCCGGCAATGACTCCTCCACCACCCACTCGTGTCTCCGTGCTGCATAAGTAAAGTACACCACTTTATTTTGTACAGCACTGTATCGCTCTCCTTTTTTACCCTTGTCAGTCTCTCTCTCTCTCTCTCTCTCTCTTTCTCTCTTCCTCTCTTCCTCTCCCCCTCCCTCTCTCTTTTTCTCCCTCTGTCTGTGTTTGTTTTTTGTTGTTATAGAGGCTCTGTTCAATATTTATGGTGCGTACACACTAGCTGATAAAGTGGGCGACTCAGGGAGCATATCGTGTAGTGTGTACGCACCATTACAAGTTTATTTGTTTCCAAATGGTTTTGATGGAAACTGTTCTTTTTCCACAGTCCCAGCTCCAGCAACACCAACACCCACTGGCGGCATCTCCCCGGTGACTACTCCTCCTCCACCCACTCGCGTCTCCGTGCTGCGTAAGTAAAGTACACCACTTTGTTTTGTACAGCACTGTATCGCTCTCCTTTTTTACCCTTGTCAGTCTCTCTCTCTCTCTCTTTCTCTCTCTCTCTCTCTTTCTCTCTTCCTCTCTTCCTCTCCCCCTCCCTCTCTCTTTTTCGCCCTCTGTCTGTGTTTGTTTTTTGTTGTTATAGAC
This sequence comes from Taudactylus pleione, assembly GCA_031769625.1. NCBI lineage: Eukaryota > Metazoa > Chordata > Amphibia > Anura > Myobatrachidae > Taudactylus > Taudactylus pleione. The sequence continues at coordinate 280,032 of JAUIMM010002788.1, read as the reverse complement.
GCTCTGTTCAAGATTTATGGTGTGTACACACTAGGTGATAAAGTGGGCGACTCAGGGAGCATATCGTGTAGTGTGTACACACCATTACACAGTTTATTTGTTTCCAAATGGTTTTGATGGAAACTGTTCTTTTTCCACAGTCCCAGCACCAGCAACACCAACACCCACTGGCGGCATCTCCCCGGCGACTACTCCTCCACCACCCACTCGCGTCTCCGTGCCGCGTAAGTAAAGTACACCACTTTGTTTTGTACAGCACTGTATCGCTCTCCTTTTTTACCCTTGTCAGTCTCTCTCTCTCTCTCTCTTTCTCTCTTCCTCTCCCCCTCCCTCTCTCTTTTTCTCCCTCTGTCTGTGTTTGTTTTTTGTTGTTATAGAGGCTCTGTTCAAGATTTATGGTGTGTACACACTAGCTGATAAAGTGGGCGACTCAGGGAGCATATCGTGTAGTGTGTACGCACCATTACAAGTTTATTTGTTTCCAAATGGTTTTGATGGAAACTGTTCTTTTTCCACAGTCCCAGCTCCAGCAACACCAACACCCACTGGCGGCGTCTCCCCGGCGACTACTCCTCCTCCACCCACTCGCGTCTCCGTGCTGCGTAAGTAAAGTACACCACTTTGTTTTGTACAGCACTGTATCGCTCTCCTTTTTTACCCTTGTCAGTCTCTCTCTCTCTCTCTCTCTCTCTTTCTCTCTTCCTCTCTTCCTCTCCCCCTCCCTCTCTCTTTTTCTCCCTCTGTCTGTGTTTGTTTTTTGTTGTTATAGAGGCTCTGTTCAAGATTTATGGTGCGTACACACTAGGCATTAAAGTTGGCGACTCAGGGAGCATATCAAGTAGTGTGTACGCACCATTACACAGTTTATTTGTTTCCAAATGGTTTTGATGGAAACTGTTCTTCTTCCGCAGTCCCAGCACCAGCAACACCAACTCCCACTGGCGGCGGCTCCCCGGCAACTACTCCTCCACCACCCACTCGCGTCTCCGTGCCGCGTAAGTAAAGTACACCACTTTGTTTTGTACAGCACTGTATAGCTCTCCATTTTTACCCTTGTCAGTCTCTCTCTCTCTCTCTCTTTCTCTCTTCCTCTCCCCCTCCCTCTCTCTTTTTCGCCCTCTGTCTGTGTTTGTTTTTTGTTGTTATAGACGCTCTGTTCAAGATTTATGGTGTGTACACACTAGGTGATAAAGTGGGCGACTCAAGGAGCATATCGTGTAGTGTGTACACACCATTACACAGTTTATTTGTTTCCAAATGGTTTTGATGGAAACTGTTCTTTTTCCACAGTCCCAGAACCAGCAACACCAACACCCACTGGCGGCATCTCGCCGGCGACTACTCCTCCACCACCCACTCGCGTCTCCGTGCCGCGTAAGTAAAGTACACCACTTTGTTTTGTACAGCACTGTATCGCTCTCCTTTTTTACTCTTGTCAGTCTCTCTCTCTCTCTTTCTCTCTTCCTCTCCCCCTCCCTCTCTCTTTTTCTCCCTCTGTCTGTGTTTGTTTTTTGTTATTATAGAGGCTCAGTTCAAGATTTATGATGCGCACACACTAGGCGATAAAGTGGGCGACTCAGGGAGCATATCGTGTAGTGTGTACGCACCATTACAAGTTTATTTGTTTCCAAATGGTTTTGATGGAAACTGTTCTATTTCCACAGTCCCAGCACCAGCAACACCAACACCCACTGGCGGCGTCTCCCCGGCGACTACTCCTCCTCCACCCACTCACGTCTCCGTGCTGCGTAAGTAAAGTACACCACTTTGTTTTGTACAGCACTGTATCGCTCTCCCTTTTTTACACTTGTCAGTCTCTTTCTCTCTCTCTCTCTATCTCTCTCTTTCTCTCTTCCTCTCCCCCCTCCCTCACTCTTTTTCTCCCTCTGTCTGTGATTGTTTTTTGTTGTTATAGAGGCTCTGTTCAAGATTTATGGTGCGTACACACTAGGCATTAAAGTTGGCGACTCAGGGAGCATATCAAGTAGTGTGTACGCACCATTACACAGTTTATTTGTTTCCAAATGGTTTTGATGGAAACTGTTCTTTTTCCGCAGTCCCAGCACCAGCAACACCAACACCCACTGGCGGCGGCTCCCCGGCAACTACTCCTCCACCACCCACTCGCGTCTCCGTGCCGCATAAGTAAAGTACACCACTTTGTTTTGTACAGCACTGTATAGCTCCTCCTTTTTTACCCTTGTCAGTCTCTCTCTCTCTTTCTCTCTTCCTCTCCCCCTCCCTCTCTCTTTTCGCCCTCTGTCTGTGTTTGTTTTTTGTTGTTATAGACGCTCTGTTCAAGATTTATGGTGCGTACACACTAGGTGATAAAGTGGGCGACTCAGGGAGCATATCGTGTAGTGTGTACGCACCATTACAAGTTTATTTGTTTCAAAATGGTTTTGATGGAAACTGTTCTTTATCCATAGTCCCAGCTCCAGCAACACCAACACCCACTGGTGGCGTCTCCCCGGCAACTACTCCTCCTCCACCCACTCGCGTCTCCGTGCTGCGTAAGTAAAGTACACCACTTTGTTTTGTACAGCACTGTATCGCTCTCCTTTTTTACCCTTGTCAGTCTCTCTCTCTCTCTTTCTCTCTTCCTCTCTTCCTCTCCCCCTCCCTCTCTCTTTTTCTCCCTCTGTCTGTGTTTGTTTTTTGTTGTTATAGAGGCTCTGTTCAAGATTTATGGTGCGTACACACTAGGCATTAAAGTTGGCGACTCAGGGAGCATATCAAGTAGTGTGTACGCACCATTACACAGTTTATTTGTTTCCAAATGGTTTTAATGGAAACTGTTCTTTTTCCGCAGTCCCAGCACCAGCAACACCAACAACCACTGGCGGCGGCTCCCCGGCAACTACTCCTCCACCACCCACTCGTGTCTCCGTGCCGCGTAAGTAAAGTACACCACTTTGTTTTGTACAGCACTGTATAGCTCTCCATTTTTACCCTTGTCAGTCTCTCTCTCTCTCTCTCTCTTTCTCTCTTCCTCTCCCCCTCCCTCTCTCTTTTTCGCCCTCTGTCTGTGTTTGTTTTTTGTTGTTATAGACGCTCTGTTCAAGATTTATGGTGTGTACACACTAGGTGATAAAGTGGGCGACTCAGGGAGCATATCATGTAGTGTGTACGCACCATTACAAGTTTATTTGTTTTCAAATGGTTTTGATGGAAACTGTTCTTTTTCCACAGTCCCAGCACCAGCAAAACCAACACCCACTAGCGGCGTCTCCCCGGCGACTACTCCTCCTCCACCCACTCGCGTCTCCGTGCTGCGTAAGTAAAGTACACCAATTTGTTTTGTACAGCACTGTATCGCTCTCCATTTTTACACTTGTCAGTCTCTTTCTCTCTCTCTCTCTATCTCTCTCTTTCTCTCTTCCTCTACCCCTCCCTCTCTCTTTTTCTCCCTCTGTCTGTGTTTGTTTTTTGTTGTTATAGAGGCTCTGTTCAAGATTGATGGTGCCTACACACTAGGCGATAAATTGGGCGACTCAGGGAGCATATCTTGTAGTGTGTACGCACCATTACACAGTTTATTTGTTTCCAAATGGTTTTGATGGAAACTGTTCTTTTTCCACAGTCCCAGCACCACCAACACCAACACCCACTGGCGGCGTCTCACCGACCACTACTCCTCCACCACCCACTCGCGTCTCCATGCCGCGTAAGTAAAGTACACCACTCTGTTTTGTACAGCACTGTATCGCTCTCCTTTTTTACCCTTGTCAGTCTCTCTCTCTCTTTCTCTCTTACTCTCCCCCTCCCTCTCTCTTTTTCTCCCTCTGTCTGTGTTTGTTTTTTGTTGTTATAGAGGCTCTGTTCAAAATTTATGGTGCGTACACACTAGGCGATAAAGTGGGCGACTCAGGGAGCATATCGTGTAGTGTGTACGCACCATTACACAGTTTATTTGTTTCCAAATGGTTTTGAAGGAAACTGTTCTTTTTCCACAGTCCCAGCACCAGCAACACCAACACCCACTGATGGCATCTACCCGGCAACGACTCCTCCACCACCCACTCGTGTCTCCGTGCTGCATAAGTAAAGTACACCACTTTGTTTTGTTCAGCACTGTATCGCTCTCCTTTTTTACACTTGTCAGTCTCTTTCTCTCTCTCTCTCTATCTCTCTCTTTCTCTCTTCCTCTACCACTCCCTCAATCTTTTTCTCCCTCTGTCTGTGTTTGTTTTTTGTTGTTATAGAGGCTCTGTTCAAGATTCATGGTGCCTACACACTAGTCGATAAAGTGGGCGACTAAGGGAGCATATCTTGTAGTGTGTACGCACCATTACACAGTTTATTTGTTTCCAAATGGTTTTGATGGAAACTGTTCTTTTTCCACAGTCCCAGCACCAGCAACACCAACACCCACTGGCGGCGTCTCACCGGCCACTACTCCTCCACCACCCACTCGCGTCTCCATGCCGCGTAAGTAAAGTACACCACTTTGTTTTGTACAGCACTGTATCGCTCTCCTTTTTTACCCTTGTCAGTCTCTCTCTCTCTCTTTCTCTCTTCCTCTCCCCCTCCCTCTCTCTTTTTCTCCCTCTGTCTGTGTTTGTTTTTTGTTGTTATAGAGGCTCTGTTCAAAATTTATGGTGCGTACACACTAGGCGATAAAGTGGGCGACTCAGGGAGCATATCGTGTAGTGTGTACGCACCATTACACAGTTTATTTGTTTCCAAATGGTTTTGAAGGAAACTGTTCTTTTTCCATAGTCCCAGCACCAGCAACACCAACACCCACTGGTGGCATCTACCCGGCAATGACTCCTCCACCACAGACTCGTGTCTCCATGCTGCATAAGTAAAGTACACCACTTTATTTTGTACAGCACTGTATCGCTCTCCTTTTTTACCCTTGTCAGTCTCTCTCTCTCTCTCTCTCTTTCTCTCTTCCTCTCCCCCTCCCTCTCTTTTTCTCCCTCTGTCTGTGATTGTTTTTTGATGTTATAGAGGCTCTGTTCAAGATTTATGGTGCGTACACACTAGGCGATAAAGTGGGCGACTCAGGGAGCATATCGTGTAGTGTGTACGCACCATTACACAGTTTATTTGTTTCCAAATGGTTTTGATGGAAACTGTTCTTTTTCCACAGTCCCAGCACCAGCAACACCAACACCCACTGGCGGTGTCTCACTGGCCACTACTCCTCCACCACCCACTCGTGTCTCCATGCCGCGTAAGTAAAGTACACCACTTTGTTTTGTACAGCACTGTATCGCTCTCCTTTTTTACCCTTGTCAGTCTCTCTCTCTCTCTCTTTCTCTCTTCCTCTCCCCCTCCCTCTCTCTTTTTCTCCCTCTGTCTGTGTTTGTTTTTTGTTGTTAAAGAGGCTCTGTTCAAAATTTATGGTGCGTAAACACTAGGCGATAAAGTGGGCGACTCAGGGAGCATATCGTGTAGTGTGTACGCACCATTACACAGTTTATTTGTTTCCAAATGGTTTTGATGGAAACTGTTCTTTTTCCACAGTCCCAGCACCAGCAACACCAACACCCACTGGCGGCATCTCCCCGGCGACTACTCCTCCACCACCCACTCGCGTCTCCATGCCACGTAAGTAAAGTACACCACTTTGTTTTGTACAGCACTGTATAGCTCTCCATTTTTACCCTTGTCAGTCTCTCTCTCTCTCTTTCTCACTTCCTCTCCCCCTCCCCCTCTCTTTTTTTCGCCCTCTGTCTGTGTTTGTTTTTTGTTGTTATAGATGCTCTGTTCAAGATTTATGGTGCGTACACACTAGCTGATAAAGTGGGCGACTCAGGGAGCATATCGTGTAGTGTGTACGCACCATTACACAGTTTATTTGTTTCCAAATGGTTTTGAAGGAAACTGTTCTTTTTCCACAGTCCCAGCACCAGCAACACCAACACCCACTGGTGGCGTCTACCCGGCAATGACTCCTCCTCCACCCACTCGCGTCTCCGTGCTGCGTAAGTAAAGTACACCACTTTGTTTTGTACAGCACTGTATCGCTCTCCTTTTTTACCCTTGTCAGTCTCTATCTCTCTCTCTCTCTCTCTCTCTCTCTCTTTCTCTCTTCCTCTCTTCCTCTACCCCTCCCTCTCTCTTTTTCTCCCTCTGTCTGTGTTTGTTTTTTGTTGTTATAGAGGCTCTGTTCAAGATTTATGGTGCGTACACACTAGGCATTAAAGTTGGCGACTCAGGGAGCATATCAAGTAGTGTGTATGCACCATTACACAGTTTATTTGTTTCCAAATGGTTTTGATGGAAACTGTTCTTTTTCCGCAGTCCCAGCACCAGCAACACCAACACCCACTGGCGGCGGCTCCCCGGCAACTACTCCTCCACCACCCACTCGCGTCTCCGTGCCGCGTAAGTAAAGTACACCACTTTGTTTTGTACAACACTGTATAGCTCTCCATTTTTACCCTTGTCAGTCTCTCTCTCTCTCTCTCTCTTTCTCTCTTCCTCTCCCCCTCCCTCTCTCTTTTTCGCCCTCTGTCTGTGTTTGTTTTTTGTTGTTATAGACGCTCTGTTCAAGATTTATGGTGTGTACACACTAGGTGATAAAGTGGGCGACTCAGGGAGCATATCGTGTAGTGTGTATGCACCATTACAAGTTTATTTGTTTCCAAATGGTTTTGATGGAAACTGTTCTTTTTCCACAGTCCCAGCACCAGCAACACCAACACCCACTAGCGGCGTCTCCCCGGCGACTACTCCTCCTCCACCCACTCGCGTCTCCGTGCTGCGTAAGTAAAGTACACCAATTTGTTTTGTACAGCACTGTATCGCTCTCCATTTTTACACTTGTCAGTCTCTTTCTCTCTCTCTCTATCTCTCTCTTTCTCTCTTCCTCTACCCCTCCCTCTCTCTTTTTCTCCCTCTGTCTGTGTTTGTTTTTTGTTGTTATAGAGGCTCTGTTCAAGATTGATGGTGCCTACACACTAGGCGATAAAGTGGGCGACTCAGGGAGCATATCTTGTAGTGTGTATGCACCATTACACAGTTTATTTGTTTCCAAATGGTTTTGATGGAAACTGTTCTTTTTCCACAGTCCCAGCACCAGCAACACCAACACCCACTGGCAGCGTCTCACCGACCACTACTCCTCCACCACCCACTCGCGTCTCCATGCCGTGTAAGTAAAGTACACCACTCTGTTTTGTACAGCACTGTATCGCTCTCCTTTTTTACCCTTGTCAGTCTCTCTCTCTCTTTCTCTCTTCCTCTCCCCCTCCCTCTCTCTTTTTCTCCCTCTGTCTGTGTTTGTTTTTTGTTGTTATAGAGGCTCTGTTCAAAATTTATGGTGCGTACACACTAAGCGATAAAGTGGGCGACTCAGGGAGCATATCGTGTAGTGTTTACGCACCATTACACATTTTATTTGTTTCCAAATGGTTTTGAAGGAAACTGTTTTTTTTCCACAGTCCCAGCACCAGCAACATCAACACCCACTGGTGGCGTCTACCCGGCAACGACTCCTCCACCACCCACTCGTGTCTCCGTGCCGCATAAGTAAATTACACCACTTTATTTTGCACAGCACTGTATCGCTCTCCTTTTTTACCCTTGTCAGTCTCTCTCTCTCTCTCTCTTTCTCTCTTCCTCTCCCCCTCCCTCTCTCTTTTTCTCCCTCTGTCTGTGATTGTTTTTTGTTGTTATAGAGGCTCTGATCAAGATTTATGGTGCATACACACTAGGCGATAAAGTGGGCGACTCAGGGAGCATATCGTGTAGTGTGTACGCACCATTACACAGTTTATTTGTTTCCAAATGGTTTTGATGGAAACTGTTCTTTTTCCACAGTCCCAGCACCAGCAACACCAACACCCACTGGCGGTGTCTCACCGGCCACTACTCCTCCACCACCCACTCGCGTCTCCATGCCGCGTAAGTAAAGTACACCACTTTGTTTTGTACAGCACTGTATCGCTCTCCTTTTTTACCCTTGTCAGTCTCTCTCTCTCTCTCTTTCTCTCTTCCTCTCCCCCTCCCTCTCTCTTTTTCTCCCTCTGTCTGTGTTTGTTTTTTGTTGTTAAAGAGGCTCTGTTCAAAATTTATGGTGCGTACACACTAGGTGATAAAGTGGGGGACTCAGGGAGCATATCGTGTAGTGTGTACGCACCATTACACAGTTTATTTGTTTCCAAATGGTTTTGATGGAAACTGTTCTTTTTCCACAGTCCCAGCACCAGCAACACCAACACCCACTGGCGGCATCTCCCTGGCGACTACTCCTCCACCACCCACTCGCGTCTCCGTGCCGCGTAAGTAAAGTACACCACTTTGTTTTGTACAGCACTGTATCGCTCTCCTTTTTTACCCTTGTCAGTCTCTCTCTCTCTCTCTCTCTCTCTCTCTCTCTTTCTCTCTTCCTCTCCCCCTCCCTCTCTCTTTTTCTCCCTCTGTCTGTGTTTGTTTTTTGTTATTATAGAGGCTCAGTTCAAGATTTATGATGCGCACACACTAGGCGATAAAGTGGGCAACTCAGGGAGCATATCGTGTAGTGTGTACGCACCATTACAAGTTTATTTGTTTCCAAATGGTTTTGATGGAAACTGTTCTATTTCCACAGTCCCAGCACCAGCAACACCAACACCCACTGGCGGCGTCTCCCCGGCGACTACTCCTCCTCCACCCACTCATGTCTCCGTGCTGCGTAAGTAAAGTACACCACTTTGTTTTGTACAGCACTGTATCGCTCTCCTTTTTTACACTTGTCAGTCTCTTTCTCTCTCTCTCTCTATCTCTCTCTTTCTCTCTTCCTCTCCCCCTCCCTCACTCTTTTTCTCCCTCTGTCTGTGATTTTTTTTTGTTGTTATAGAGGCTCTGTTCAAGATTTATGGTGCGTACACACTAGGCATTAAAGTTGGCGACTCAGGGAGCATATCAAGTAGTGTGTACGCACCATTACACAGTTTATTTGTTTCCAAATGGTTTTGATGGAAACTGTTCTTTTTCCGCAGTCCCAGCACCAGCAACACCAACACCCACTGGCGGCGGCTCCCCGGCAACTACTCCTCCACCACCCACTCGCGTCTCCGTGCCGCATAAGTAAAGTACACCACTTTGTTTTGTACAGCACTGTATAGCTCTCCATATTTACCCTTGTCAGTCTCTCTCTCTCTCTCTTTCTCTCTTCCTCTCCCCCTCCCTCTCTCTTTTTCGCCCTCTGTCTGTGTTTGTTTTTTGTTGTTATAGACGCTCTGTTCAAGATTTATGGTGCGTACACACTAGGTGATAAAGTGGGCGACTCAGGGAGCATATCGTGTAGTGTGTACGCACCATTACAAGTTTATTTGTTTCCAAATGGTTTTGATGGAAACTGTTCTTTATCCATAGTCCCAGCTCCAGCAACACCAACACCCACTGGTGGCGTCTCCCTGGCGACTACTCCTCCTCCACCCACTCGCGTCTCCGTGCTGCGTAAGTAAAGTACACCAATTTGTTTTGTACAGCACTGTATCGCTCTCCATTTTTACACTTGTCAGTCTATTTCTCTCTCTCTCTCTATCTCTCTCTTTCTCTCTTCCTCTACCCCTCCCTCTCTCTTTTTCTCCCTCTGTCTGTGTTTGTTTTTTGTTGTTATAGAGGCTCTGTTCAAGATTGATGGTGCCTACACACTAGGCGATAAATTGGGCGACTCAGGGAGCATATCTTGTAGTGTGTACGCACCATTACAGTTTATTTGTTTCCAAATGGTTTTGATGGAAACTGTTCTTTTTCCACAGTCCCAGCACCACCAACACCAACACCCACTGGCGGCGTCTCACCGACCACTACTCCTCCACCACCCACTCGCGTCTCCATGCCGCGTAAGTAAAGTACACCACTCTGTTTTGTACAGCACTGTATCGCTCTTCTTTTTTACCCTTGTCAGTCTCTCTCTCTCTTTCTCTCTTACTCTCCCCCTCCCTCTCTCTTTTTCTCCCTCTGTCTGTGTTTGTTTTTTGTTGTTATAGAGGCTCTGTTCAAGATTTATGGTGATTACACACTAGGCGATAAAGTGGGCGACTCAGGGAGCATATCGTGTAGTGTGTACGCACCATTACACAGTTTATTTGTTTCCAAATGGTTTTGAAGGAAACTGTTCTTTTTCCACAGTCCCAGCACCAGCAACACCAACACCCACTGATGGCATCTACCCGGCAACGACTCCTCCACCACCCACTCGTGTCTCCGTGCTGCATAAGTAAAGTACACCACTTTATTTTGTACAGCACTGTATCGCTCTCCTTTTTTACCCTTGTCAGTCTCTCTCTCTCTCTCTCTCTCTTTCTCTCTTCCTCTCCCCCTCCCTCTCTTTTTCTCCCTCTGTCTGTGATTGTTTTTTGATGTTATAGAGGCTCTGTTCAAGATTTATGGTGCGTACACACTAGGCGATAAAGTGGGCGACTCAGGGAGCATATCGTGTAGTGTGTACGCACCATTACACAGTTTATTTGTTTCCAAATGGTTTTGATGGAAACTGTTCTTTTTCCACAGTCCCAGCACCAGCAACACCAACACCCACTGGCGGTGTCTCACCGGCCACTACTCCTCCACCACCCACTCGTGTCTCCATGCCGTGTAAGTAAAGTACACCACTTTGTTTTGTACAGCACTGTATCGCTCTCCTTTTTTACCCTTGTCAGTCTCTCTCTCTCTCTCTTTCTCTCTTCCTCTCCCCCTCCCTCTCTCTTTTTCTCCCTCTGTCTGTGTTTGTTTTTTGTTGTTAAAGAGGCTCTGTTCAAAATTTATGGTGCTTACACACTAGGCGATAAAGTGGGCGACTCAGGGAGCATATCGTGTAGTGTGTACGCACCATTCCAAGTTTATTTGTTTCCAAATGGTTTTGATGGAAACTGTTCTTTTTCCACAGTCACAGCACCAGCAACACCAACACCCACTAGCGGCGTCTCCCCGGCGACTACTCCTCCTCCACCCACTCGCGTCTCCGTGCTGCATAAGTAAAGTACACCAATTTGTTTTGTACAGCACTGTATCACTATCCTTTTTTACACTGGTCAGTCTCTTTCTCTCTCTCTCTCTCTATCTCTCTCTTTCTCTCTTCCTCTACCCCTCCCTCTCTCTTTTTCTCCCTCTGTCTGTGTTTGTTTTTTGTTGTTATAGAGGCTCTGTTCAAGATTGATGGTGCCTACACAATAGGCGATAAAGTGGGCGACTCAGGGAGCATATCTTGTAGTGTGTACGCACCATTACACAGTTTATTTGTTTCCAAATGGTTTTGATGGAAACTGTTCTTTTTCCACAGTCCCAGCACCAGCAACACCAACACCCACTGGCGGCGTCTCACCGGCCACTACTCCTCCACCACCCACTCGCGTCTCCATGCCGCGTAAGTAAAGTACACCACTTTGTTTTGTACAGCACTGTATCGCTCTCCTTTTTTACCCTTGTCAGTCTCTCTCTCTCTCTCTTTCTCTCTTCCTCTCCCCCTCCCTCTCTCTTTTTCTCCCTCTGTCTGTGTTTGTTTTTTGTTGTTATAGAGGCTCTGTTCAAAATTTATGGTGCGTACACACTAGGCGATAAAGTGGGCGACTCAGGGAGCATATCGTGTAGTGTGTACGCACCATTACACAGTTTATTTGTTTCCAAATGGTTTTGAACTAAACTGTTCTTTTTCCACAGTCCCAGCACCAGCAACACCAACACCCACTGGTGGCGTCTACCCGGCAACGACTCCTCCACCACCCAGTCGTGTCTCCGTGCCGCATAAGTAAAGTACACCACTTTATTTTGTACAGCACTGTATCGCTCTCCTTTTTTACCCTTGTCAGTCTCTCTCTCTCTCTCTCTTTCTCTCTTCCTCTCTCCCTCCCTGTCTCTTTTTCTCCCTCTGTCTGTGATTGTTTTTTGTTGTTATAGAGGCTCTGTTCAAGATTTATGGTGCGTACACACTAGGCGATAAAGTGGGCGACTCAGGGAGCATATCGTGTAGTGTGTACGCACCATTACACAGTTTATTTGTTTCCAAATGGTTTTGATGGAAACTGTTCTTTTTCCACAGTCCCAGCACCAGCAACACCAACACCCACTGGCGGTGTCTCACCGGCCACTACTCCTCCACCACCCACTCGCGTCTCCATGCCGCGTAAGTAAAGTACACCACTTTGTTTTGTACAGCACTGTATTGCTCTCCTTTTTTACCCTTGTCAGTCTCTCTCTCTCTTTCTCTCTTCCTCTCCCCCTCCCTCTCTCTTTTTCTCCCTCTGTCTGTGTTTGTTTTTTGTTGTTATAGAGGCTCTGTTCAAAATTTATGGTGCGTACACACTAGGCGATAAAGTGGGCGACTCAGGGAGCATATCGTGTAGTGTTTACGCACCATTACACATTTTATTTGTTTCCAAATGGTTTTGAAGGAAACTGTTTTTTTTCCACAGTCCCAGCACCAGCAACACCAACACCCACTGGTGGCGTCTACCCGGCAACGACTCCTCCACCACCCACTCGTGTCTCCGTGCCGCATAAGTAAAGTACACCACTTTATTTTGCACAGCACTGTATCGCTCCCCTTTTTTACCCTTGTCAGTCTCTCTCTCTCTCTCTCTCTTTCTCTCTTCCTCTCCCCCTCCCTCTCTCTTTTTCTCCCTCTGTCTGTGATTGTTTTTTGTTGTTATAGAGGCTCTGATCAAGATTTATGGTGCATACACACTAGGCGATAAAGTGGGCGACTCAGGGAGCATATCGTGTAGTGTGTACGCACCATTACACAGTTTATTTGTTTCCAAATGGTTTTGATAGAAACTGTTCTTTTTCCACAGTCCCAGCACCAGCAACACCAACACCCACTGGCGGTGTCTCACCGGCCACTACTCCTCCACCACCCACTCGCGTCTCCATGCCGCGTAAGTAAAGTACACCACTTTGTTTTGTACAGCACTGTATCGCTCTCCTTTTTTACCCTTGTCAGTCTCTCTCTCTCTCTATTTCTCTCTTCCTCTCCCCCTCCCTCTCTCTTTTTCTCCCTCTGTCTGTGTTTGTTTTTTGTTGTTAAAGAGGCTCTGTTCAAAATTTATGGTGCGTACACACTAGGTGATAAAGTGGGCGACTCAGGGAGCATATCGTGTAGTGTGTACGCACCATTACACAGTTTATTTGTTTCCAAATGGTTTTGATGGAAACTGTTCTTTTTCCACAGTCCCAGCACCAGCAACACCAACACCCACTGGCGGCATCTCCCCGGCGACTACTCCTCCACCACCCACTCGCGTCTCCGTGCCGCATAAGTAAAGTACACCACTTTGTTTTGTACAGCACTGTATCGCTCTCCTTTTTTACCCTTGTCAGTCTCTCTCTCTCTCTCTCTCTTTCTCTCTTCCTCTCCCCCTCCCTCTCTCTTTTTCTCCCTCTGTCTGTGTTTGTTTTTTGTTATTATAGAGGCTCAGTTCAAGATTTATGATGCGCACACACTAGGCGATAAAGTGGGCGACTCAGGGAGCATATCGTGTAGTGTGTACGCACCATTACAAGTTTATTTGTTTCCAAATGGTTTTGATGGAAACTGTTCTATTTCCACAGTCCCAGCACCAGCAACACCAACACCCACTGGCGGCGTCTCCCCGGCGACTACTCCTCCTCCACCCACTCATGTCTCCGTGCTGCGTAAGTAAAGTACACCACTTTGTTTTGTACAGCACTGTATCGCTCTCCTTTTTTACACTTGTCAGTCTCTTTCTCTCTCTCTCTCTATCTCTCTCTTTCTCTCTTCCTCTCCCCCTCCCTCACTCTTTTTCTCCCTCTGTCTGTGATTGTTTTTTGTTGTTATAGAGGCTCTGTTCAAGATTTATGGTGCGTACACACTAGGCATTAAAGTTGGCGACTCAGGGAGCATATCAAGTAGTGTGTACGCACCATTACACAGTTTATTTGTTTCCAAATGGTTTTGATGGAAACTGTTCTTTTTCCGCAGTCCCAGCACCAGCAACACCAACACCCACTGGCGGCGGCTCCCCGGCAACTACTCCTCCACCACCCACTCGCGTCTCCGTGCCGCATAAGTAAAGTACACCACTTTGTTTTGTACAGCACTGTATAGCTCTCCATTTTTACCCTTGTCAGTCTCTCTCTCTCTCTTTCTCTCTTCCTCTCCCCCTCCCTCTCTCTTTTTCGCCCTCTGTCTGTGTTTGTTTTTTGTTGTTATAGACGCTCTGTTCAAGATTTATGGTGCGTACACACTAGGTGATAAAGTGGGCGACTCAGGGAGCATATCGTGTAGTGTGTACGCACCATTACAAGTTTATTTGTTTCCAAATGGTTTTGATGGAAACTGTTCTTTATCCATAGTCCCAGCTCCAGCAACACCAACACCCACTGGTGGCGTCTCCCCGGCAACTACTCCTCCTCCACCCACTCACGTCTCCGTGCTGCGTAAGTAAAGTACACCACTTTGTTTTGTACAGCACTGTATCGCTCTCCTTTTTTACCCTTGTCAGTCTCTCTCTCTCTCTCTCTCTTTCTTTCTTCCTCTCTTCCTCTCCCCCTCCCTCTCTCTTTTTCTCCCTCTGTCTGTGTTTGTTTTTTGTTGTTATAGAGGCTCTGTTCAAGATTTATGGTGCGTACACACTAGGCATTAAAGTTGGCGACTCAGGGAGCATATCAAGTAGTGTGTATGCACCATTACACAGTTTATTTGTTTCCAAATGGTTTTGATGGAAACTGTTCTTTTTCCGCAGTCCCAGCACCAGCAACACCAACAACCACTGGCGGCGGCTCCCCGGCAACTACTCCTCCACCACCCACTCGTTTCTCCGTGCCGCGTAAGTAAAGTACACCACTTTGTTTTGTACAGCACTGTATAGCTCTCCATTTTTACCCTTGTCAGTCTCTCTCTCTCTCTCTCTTTCTCTCTTCCTCTCCCCCTCCCTCTCTCTTTTTCGCCCTCTGTCTGTGTTTGTTTTTTGTTGTTATAGACGCTCTGTTCAAGATTTATGGTGTGTACACACTAGGTGATAAAGTGCGCGACTCAGGGAGCATATCGTGTAGTGTGTACGCACCATTACAAGTTTATTTGTTTCCAAATGGTTTTGATGGAAACTGTTCTTTTTCCACAATCCCAGCACCAGCAAAACCAACACCCACTAGCGGCGTCTCCCCGGCGACTACTCCTCCTCCACCCACTCGCGTCTCCGTGCTGCGTAAGTAAAGTACACCAATTTGTTTTGTACAGCACTGTATCGCTCTCCATTTTTACACTTGTCAGTCTCTTTCTCTCTCTCTCTCTATCTCTCTCTTTCTCTCTTCCTCTCCCCCTCCCTCTCTCTTTTTCGCCCTCTGTCTGTGTTTGTTTTTTGTTGTTATA
This sequence comes from Taudactylus pleione, assembly GCA_031769625.1. NCBI lineage: Eukaryota > Metazoa > Chordata > Amphibia > Anura > Myobatrachidae > Taudactylus > Taudactylus pleione. The sequence goes on along the minus strand of JAUIMM010002788.1, from coordinate 264,758 downwards.
GAGGCTCTGTTCAAGATTGATGGTGCCTACACACTAGGCGATAAATTGGGCGACTCAGGGAGCATATCTTGTAGTGTGTACGCACCATTACAGTTTATTTGTTTCCAAATGGTTTTGATGGAAACTGTTCTTTTTCCACAGTCCCAGCACCACCAACACCAACACCCACTGGCGGCGTCTCACCGACCACTACTCCTCCACCACCCACTCGCGTCTCCATGCCGCGTAAGTAAAGTACAACACTCTGTTTTGTACAGCACTGTATCGCTCTCCTTTTTTACCCTTGTCAGTCTCTCTCTCTCTCTCTTTCTCTCTTCCTCTCCCCCTCCCTCTCTCTTTTTCTCCCTCTGTCTGTGTTTGTTTTTTGTTGTTAAAGAGGCTCTGTTCAAAATTTATGGTGCTTACACACTAGGCGATAAAGTGGGCGACTCAGGGAGCATATCGTGTAGTGTGTACGCACCATTACACAGTTTATTTGTTTCCAAATGGTTTTGATGGAAACTGTTCTTTTTCCACAGTCCCAGCACCAGCAACACCAACACCCACTGGCGGCATCTCCCCGGCGACTACTCCTCCACCACCCACTCGCGTCTCCATGCCACGTAAGTAAAGTACACCACTTTGTTTTGTACAGCACTGTATCGCTCTCCTTTTTTACCCTTGTCAGTCTCTCTCTCTCTCTCTCTTTCTCTCTTCCTCTCCCCCTCCCTCTCTCTTTTTCTCCATCTGTCTGTGTTTGTTTTTTGTTATTATAGAGGCTCAGTTCAAGATTTATGATGCGCACACACTAGGCGATAAAGTGGGCGACTCAGGGAGCATATCGTGTAGTGTGTACGCACCATTACAAGTTTATTTGTTTCCAAATGGTTTTGATGGAAACTGTTCTTTTTCCACAGTCCCAGCACCAGCAACACCAACACCCACTAGCGGCGTCTCCCCGGCGACTACTCCTCCTCCACCCACTCGCGTCTCCGTGCTGCATAAGTAAAGTACACCAATTTGTTTTGTACAGCACTGTATCACTATCCTTTTTACACTGGTCAGTCTCTTTCTCTCTCTCTCTCTCTATCTCTCTCTTTCTCTCTTCCTCTACCCCTCCCTCTCTCTTTTTCTCCCTCTGTCTGTGTTTGTTTTTTGTTGTTATAGAGGCTTTGTTCAAGATTGATGGTGCCTACACAATAGGCGATAAAGTGGGCGACTCAGGGAGCATATCTTGTAGTGTGTACGCACCATTACACAGTTTATTTGTTTCCAAATGGTTTTGATGGAAACTGTTCTTTTTCCACAGTCCCAGCACCAGCAACACCAACACCCACTGGCGGCGTCTCACCGGCCACTACTCCTCCACCACCCACTCGCGTCTCCATGCCGCGTAAGTAAAGTACACCACTTTGTTTTGTACAGCACTGTATCGCTCTCCTTTTTTACCCTTGTCAGTCTCTCTCTCTCTCTCTTTCTCTCTTCCTCTCCCCCTCCCTCTCTCTTTTTCTCCCTCTGTCTGTGTTTGTTTTTTGTTGTTATAGAGGCTCTGTTCAAAATTTATGGTGCGTACACACTAGGCGATAAAGTGGGCGACTCAGGGAGCATATCGTGTAGTGTGTACGCACCATTACACAGTTTATTTGTTTCCAAATGGTTTTGAAGGAAACTGTTCTTTTTCCACAGTCCCAGCACCAGCAACACCAACACCCACTGGTGGCGTCTTCCTGGCAATGACTCCTCCACCACCCACTCGTGTCTCCGTGCCGCATAAGTAAAGTACACCACTTTATTTTGTACAGCACTGTATCGCTCTCCTTTTTTACCCTTGTCAGTCTCTCTCTCTCTCTCTCTCTCTCTTTCTCTCTTCCTCTCCCCCTCCCTCACTCTTTTTCTCCCTCTGTCTGTGATTGTTTTTTGTTGTTATAGAGGCTCTGTTCAAGATTTATGGTGCGTACACACTAGGCATTAATGTTGGCGACTCAGGGAGCATATCAAGTAGTGTGTATGCACCATTACACAGTTTATTTGTTTCCAAATGGTTTTGATGGAAACTGTTCTTTTTCCGCAGTCCCAGCACCAGCAACACCAACAACCACTGGCGGCGGCTCCCCGGCAACTACTCCTCCACCACCCACTCGTTTCTCCGTGCCGCGTAAGTAAAGTACACCACTTTGTTTTGTACAGCACTGTATAGCTCTCCATTTTTACCCTTGTCAGTCTCTCTCTCTCTCTCTCTCTCTTTCTCTCTTCCTCTCCCCCTCCCTCTCTCTTTTTCGCCCTCTGTCTGTGTTTGTTTTTTGTTGTTATAGACGCTCTGTTCAAGATTTATGGTGTGTACACACTAGGTGATAAAGTGGGCGACTCAGGGAGCATATCGTGTAGTGTGTACGCACCATTACAAGTTTATTTGTTTCCAAATGGTTTTGATGGAAACTGTTCTTTTTCCACAATCCCAGCACCAGCAAAACCAACACCCACTAGCGGCGTCTCCCCGGCGACTACTCCTCCTCCACCCACTCGCGTCTCCGTGCTGCGTAAGTAAAGTACACCAATTTGTTTTGTACAGCACTGTATCGCTCTCCATTTTTACACTTGTCAGTCTCTTTCTCTCTCTCTCTCTCTATCTCTCTCTTTCTCTCTTCCTCTCCCCCTCCCTCTCTCTTTTTCGCCCTCTGTCTGTGTTTGTTTTTTGTTGTTATAGAGGCTCTGTTCAAGATTGATGGTGCCTACACACTAGGCGATAAATTGGGCGACTCAGGGAGCATATCTTGTAGTGTGTACGCACCATTACAGTTTATTTGTTTCCAAATGGTTTTGATGGAAACTGTTCTTTTTCCACAGTCCCAGCACCACCAACACCAACACCCACTGGCGGCGTCTCACCGACCACTACTCCTCCACCACCCACTCGCGTCTCCATGCCGCGTAAGTAAAGTACAACACTCTGTTTTGTACAGCACTGTATCGCTCTCCTTTTTTACCCTTGTCAGTCTCTCTCTCTCTCTCTTTCTCTCTTCCTCTCCCCCTCCCTCTCTCTTTTTCTCCCTCTGTCTGTGTTTGTTTTTTGTTGTTAAAGAGGCTCTGTTCAAAATTTATGGTACTTACACACTAGGTGATAAAGTGGGCGACTCAGGGAGCATATCGTGTAGTGTGTACGCACCATTACACAGTTTATTTGTTTCCAAATGGTTTTGATGGAAACTGTTCTTTTTCCACAGTCCCAGCACCAGCAACACCAACACCCACTGGCGGCATCTCCCCGGCGACTACTCCTCCACCACCCACTCGCGTCTCCATGCCACGTAAGTAAAGTACACCACTTTGTTTTGTACAGCACTGTATCGCTCTCCTTTTTTACCCTTGTCAGTCTCTCTCTCTCTCTCTCTTTCTCTCTTCCTCTCCCCCTCCCTCTCTCTTTTTCTCCATCTGTCTGTGTTTGTTTTTTGTTATTATAGAGGCTCAGTTCAAGATTTATGATGCGCACACACTAGGCGATAAAGTGGGTGACTCAGGGAGCATATCGTGTAGTGTGTACGCACCATTACAAGTTTATTTGTTTCCAAATGGTTTTGATGGAAACTGTTCTTTTTCCACAGTCCCAGCACCAGCAACACCAACACCCACTAGCGGCGTCTCCCCGGCGACTACTCCTCCTCCACCCACTCGCGTCTCCGTGCTGCATAAGTAAAGTACACCAATTTGTTTTGTACAGCACTGTATCACTATCCTTTTTACACTGGTCAGTCTCTTTCTCTCTCTCTCTCTCTATCTCTCTCTTTCTCTCTTCCTCTACCCCTCCCTCTCTCTTTTTCTCCCTCTGTCTGTGTTTGTTTTTTGTTGTTATAGAGGCTTTGTTCAAGATTGATGGTGCCTACACAATAGGCGATAAAGTGGGCGACTCAGGGAGCATATCTTGTAGTGTGTACGCACCATTACACAGTTTATTTGTTTCCAAATGGTTTTGATGGAAACTGTTCTTTTTCCACAGTCCCAGCACCAGCAACACCAACACCCACTGGCGGCGTCTCACCGGCCACTACTCCTCCACCACCCACTCGCGTCTCCATGCCGCGTAAGTAAAGTACACCACTTTGTTTTGTACAGCACTGTATCGCTCTCCTTTTTTACCCTTGTCAGTCTCTCTCTCTCTCTCTTTCTCTCTTCCTCTCCCCCTCCCTCTCTCTTTTTCTCCCTCTGTCTGTGTTTGTTTTTTGTTGTTATAGAGGCTCTGTTCAAAATTTATGGTGCGTACACACTAGGCGATAAAGTGGGCGACTCAGGGAGCATATCGTGTAGTGTGTACGCACCATTACACAGTTTATTTGTTTCCAAATGGTTTTGAAGGAAACTGTTCTTTTTCCACAGTCCCAGCACCAGCAACACCAACACCCACTGGTGGCGTCTACCCGGCAATGACTCCTCCACCACCCACTCGTGTCTCCGTGCCGCATAAGTAAAGTACACCACTTTATTTTGTACAGCACTGTATCGCTCTCCTTTTTTACCCTTGTCAGTCTCTCTCTCTCTCTCTCTCTCTCTTTCTCTCTTCCTCTCCCCCTCCCTCACTCTTTTTCTCCCTCTGTCTGTGATTGTTTTTTGTTGTTATAGAGGCTCTGTTCAAGATTTATGGTGCGTACACACTAGGCATTAAAGTTGGCGACTCAGGGAGCATATCAAGTAGTGTGTACGCACCATTACACAGTTTATTTGTTTCCAAATGGTTTTGATGGAAACTGTTCTTTTTCCGCAGTCCCAGCACCAGCAACACCAACACCCACTGGCGGCGGCTCCCCGGAAACTACTCCTCCACCACCCACTCGCGTCTCCGTGCCGCGTAAGTAAAGTACACCACTTTGTTTTGTACAGCACTGTATAGCTCTCCATTTTTACCCTTGTCAGTCTCTCTCTCTCTCTCTCTCTTTCTCTCTTCCTCTCCCCCTCCCTCTCTCTTTTTCGCCCTCTGTCTGTGTTTGTTTTTTGTTTTTATAGACGCTCTGTTCAAGATTTATGGTGTGTACACACTAGGTGATAAAGTGGGTGACTCAGGGAGCATATCGTGTAGTGTGTACGCACCATTACAAGTTTATTTGTTTCCAAATGGTTTTGATGGAAACTGTTCTTTTTCCACAGTCCCAGCACCAGCAACACCAACACCCACTAGCGGCGTCTCCCCGGCGACTACTCCTCCTCCACCCACTCGCGTCTCCGTGCTGCATAAGTAAAGTACACCAATTTGTTTTGTACAGCACTGTATCGCTCTCCATTTTTACACTTGTCAGTCTCTTTCTCTCTCTCTCTATCTCTCTCTATCTCTCTTCCTCTATCCCTCCCTCTCTCTTTTTCTCCCTCTGTCTGTGTTTGTTTTTTGTTGTTATAGAGGCTCTGTTCAAGATTGATGGTGCCTACACTCTAGGCGATTAAGTGGGCGACTCAGGGAGCATATCTTGTAGTGTGTACGCACCATTACACAGTTTATTTGTTTCCAAATGGTTTTAATGGAAACTGTTCTTTTTCCACAGTCCCAGCACCAGCAACACCAACACCCACTGGCGGCGTCTCACCGACCACTACTCCTCCACCACCCACTCGCGTCTCCATGCCGCGTAAGTAAAGTACACCACTCTGTTTTGTACAGCACTGTATCACTCTCCTTTTTTACCCTTGTCAGTCTCTCTCTCTCTTTCTCTCTTCCTCTCCCCCTCCCTCTCTCTTTTTCTCCCTCTGTCTGTTTGTTTTTTGTTGTTATAGAGGCTCTGTTCAAAATTTATGGTGCGTACACACTAGGCGATAAAGTGGGCGATTCAGGGAGCATATCGTGTAGTGTGTACGCACCATTACACAGTTTATTTGTTTCCAAATGGTTTTGAAGGAAACTGTTCTTTTTCCACAGTCCCAGCACCAGCAACACCAACACCCACTGGTGGCGTCTACCCAGCAACGACTCCTCCACCACCCAGTCGTGTCTCCGTGCCGCATAAGTAAAGTACACCACTTTATTTTGTACAGCACTGTATCGCTCTCCTTTTTTACCCTTGTCAGTCTCTCTCTCTCTTTCTCTTTCTCTCTTCATCTCCCCCTCCCTGTCTCTTTTTCTCTCTCTGTCTGTGATTGTTTTTTGTTGTTATAGAGGCTCTGTTCAAGATTTATGGTGCGTACACACTAGGCGATAAAGTGGGCGACTCAGGGAGCATATCGTGTAGTGTGTACGCACCATTACACAGTTTATTTGTTTCCAAATGGTTTGGATGGAAACTGTTCTTTTTCCACAGTCCCAGCACCAGCAACACCAACACCCACTGGTGGCGTCTACCCGGCAATGACTCCTCCACCACCCACTCGTGTCTCCGTGCCGCATAAGTAAAGTACACCACTTTATTTTGTACAGCACTGTATCGCTCTCCTTTTTTACCCTTGTCAGTCTCTCTCTCTCTCTCTCTCTCTCTTTCTCTCTTCCTCTCCCCCTCCCTCACTCTTTTTCTCCCTCTGTCTGTGATTGTTTTTTGTTGTTATAGAGGCTCTGTTCAAGATTTATGGTGCGTACACACTAGGCATTAAAGTTGGCGACTCAGGGAGCATATCAAGTAGTGTGTACGCACCATTACACAGTTTATTTGTTTCCAAATGGTTTTGATGGAAACTGTTCTTTTTCCGCAGTCCCAGCACCAGCAACACCAACACCCACTGGCGGCGGCTCCCCGGAAACTACTCCTCCACCACCCACTCGCGTCTCCGTGCCGCGTAAGTAAAGTACACCACTTTGTTTTGTACAGCACTGTATAGCTCTCCATTTTTACCCTTGTCAGTCTCTCTCTCTCTCTCTCTCTTTCTCTCTTCCTCTCCCCCTCCCTCTCTCTTTTTCGCCCTCTGTCTGTGTTTGTTTTTTGTTTTTATAGACGCTCTGTTCAAGATTTATGGTGTGTACACACTAGGTGATAAAGTGGGTGACTCAGGGAGCATATCGTGTAGTGTGTACGCACCATTACAAGTTTATTTGTTTCCAAATGGTTTTGATGGAAACTGTTCTTTTTCCACAGTCCCAGCACCAGCAACACCAACACCCACTAGCGGCGTCTCCCCGGTGACTACTCCTCCTCCACCCACTCGCGTCTCCGTGCTGCATAAGTAAAGTACACCAATTTGTTTTGTACAGCACTGTATCGCTCTCCATTTTTACACTTGTCAGTCTCTTTCTCTCTCTCTCTATCTCTCTCTATCTCTCTTCCTCTATCCCTCCCTCTCTCTTTTTCTCCCTCTGTCTGTGTTTGTTTTTTGTTGTTATAGAGGCTCTGTTCAAGATTGATGGTGCCTACACTCTAGGCGATTAAGTGGGCGACTCAGGGAGCATATCTTGTAGTGTGTACGCACCATTACACAGTTTATTTGTTTCCAAATGGTTTTAATGGAAACTGTTCTTTTTCCACAGTCCCAGCACCAGCAACACCAACACCCACTGGCGGCGTCTCACCGACCACTACTCCTCCACCACCCACTCGCGTCTCCATGCCGCGTAAGTAAAGTACACCACTCTGTTTTGTACAGCACTGTATCACTCTCCTTTTTTACCCTTGTCAGTCTCTCTCTCTCTTTCTCTCTTCCTCTCCCCCTCCCTCTCTCTTTTTCTCCCTCTGTCTGTTTGTTTTTTGTTGTTATAGAGGCTCTGTTCAAAATTTATGGTGCGTACACACTAGGCGATAAAGTGGGCGACTCAGGGAGCATATCGTGTAGTGTGTACGCACCATTACACAGTTTATTTGTTTCCAAATGGTTTTGAAGGAAACTGTTCTTTTTCCACAGTCCCAGCACCAGCAACACCAACACCCACTGGTGGCGTCTACCCAGCAACGACTCCTCCACCACCCAGTCGTGTCTCCGTGCCGCATAAGTAAAGTACACCACTTTATTTTGTACAGCACTGTATCGCTCTCCTTTTTTACCCTTGTCAGTCTCTCTCTCTCTTTCTCTTTCTCTCTTCATCTCCCCCTCCCTGTCTCTTTTTCTCTCTCTGTCTGTGATTGTTTTTTGTTGTTATAGAGGCTCTGTTCAAGATTTATGGTGCGTACACACTAGGCGATAAAGTGGGCGACTCAGGGAGCATATCGTGTAGTGTGTACGCACCATTACACAGTTTATTTGTTTCCAAATGGTTTGGATGGAAACTGTTCTTTTTCCACAGTCCCAGCACCAGCAACACCAACACCCACTGGCGGTGTCTCACCGGCCACTACTCCTCCACCACCCACTCGCGTCTCCATGCCGCGTAAGTAAAGTACACCACTTTGTTTTGTACAGCACTGTATCGCTCTCCTTTTTTACCCTTGTCAGTCTCTCTCTCTCTCTTTCTCTCTTCCTCTCCCCCTCCCTCTCTCTTTTTCTCCCTCTGTCTGTGTTTGTTTTTTGTTATTATAGAGGCTCAGTTCAAGATTTATGATGCGCACACACTAGGCGATAAAGTGGGCGAATCAGGGAGCATATCGTGTAGTGTGTACGCACCATTACAAGTTTATTTGTTTCCAAATGGTTTTGATGGAAACTGTTCTATTTCCACAGTCCCAGCACCAGCAACACCAACACCCACTGGCGGCGTCTCCCCGGCGACTCCTCCTCCTCCACCCACTCACGTCTCCGTGCTGAGTAAGTAAAGTACACCACTTTGTTTTGTACAGCACTGTATCGCTCTCCTTTTTTACACTTGTCAGTCTCTTTCTCTCTCTCTATCTCTCTCTTTCTCTCTTCCTCCACCCCTCCCTCTCTCTTTTTCTCCCTCTGTCTGTGTTTGTTTTTTGTTGTTATAGAGGCTCTGTTCAATATTGATGGTGCCTACACACTAGGCGATAAAGTTGGCGACTCAGGGAGCATATCTTGTAGTGTGTACGCACCATTACAGTTTATTTGTTTCCAAATGGTTTTGATGGAAACTGTTCTTTTTCCACAGTCCCAGCACCAGCAACACCAACACCCACTGGCGGCGTCTCACCGGCCACTACTCCTCCACCACCCACTCGCGTCTCCATGCCGCATAAGTAAAGTACACCACTTTGTTTTGTACAGCACTGTATCGCTCTCCTTTTTTACCCTTGTCAGTCTCTCTCTCTCTCTCTTTCTCTCTTCCTCTCCCCCTCCCTCTCTCTTTTTCTCCCTCTGTCTGTGTTTGTTTTTTGTTGTTATAGAGGCTCTGTTCAAAATTTATGGTGCGTACACACTAGGCAATAAAGTGGGCGACTCAGGGAGCATATCGTGTAGTGTGTACGCACCATTACACAGTTTATTTGTTTCCAAATGGTTTTGAAGGAAACTGTTCTTTTTCCACAGTCCCAGCACCAGCAACACCAACACCCACTGGTGGCGTCTACCCGGCAATGACTCCTCCACCTCCCACTCGTGTCTCCGTGCCGCATAAGTAAAGTACACCACTTTATTTTGTACAGCACTGTATCGCTCTCCTTTTTTACCCTTGTCAGTCTCTCTCTCTCTCTCTCTCTCTTTCTCTCTTCCTCTCCCCCTCCCTCACTCTTTTTCTCCCTCTGTCTGTGATTGTTTTTTGTTGTTATAGAGGCTCTGTTCAAGATTTATGGTGCATACACACTAGGCATTAAAGTTGGCGACTCAGGGAGCATATCAAGTAGTGTGTACGCACCATTACACAGTTTATTTGTTTCCAAATGGTTTTGATAGAAACTGTTTTTTTTCCGCAGTCCCAGCACCAGCAACACCAACACCCACTGGCGGCGGCTCCCTGGCAACTACTCCTCCACCACCCACTCGCGTCTCCGTGCTGCGTAAGTAAAGTACACCACTTTGTTTTGTACAGCACTGTATAGCTCTCCATTTTTACCCTTGTCAGTCTCTCTCTCTCTCTCTTTCTCTCTTCCTCTCCCCCTCCCTCTCTCTTTTTCGCCCTCTGTCTGTGTTTGTTTTTTGTTGTTATAGACGCTCTGTTCAAGATTTATGGTGCGTACACACTAGGTGATAAAGTGGGCGACTCAGGGAGCATATCGTGTAGTGTGTACGCACCATTACAAGTTTATTTGTTTCCAAATTGTTTTGATGGAAACTGTTCTTTTTCCACAGTCCCAGCTCCAGCAACACCAACACCCACTGGCGGCGTCTCCCCGGTGACTACTCCTCCTCCACCCACTCGCGTCTCCGTGCTGCGTAAGTAAAGTACACCACTTTGTTTAGTACAGCACTGTATCGCTCTCCTTTTTTTCCCTTGTAAGTCTCTCTCTCTCTCTTTCTTTCTCTCTTCCTCTCTTCCTCTCCCCCTCCCTCTCTCTTTTTCTCCCTCTGTCTGTGTTTGTTTTTTGTTGTTATAGAGGCTCTGTTCAAGATTTATGGTGCGTACACACTAGGCATTAAAGTTGGCGACTCAGTGAGCATATCAAGTAGTGTGTACGCACCATTACACAGTTTATTTGTTTCCAAATGGTTTTGATGGAAACTGTTCTTTTTCCGCAGTCCCAGCACCAGCAACACCAACACCCACTGGCGGCGGCTCCCCGGCAACTTCTCCTCCACCACCCACTCGCGTCTCCGTGCCGCGTAAGTAAAGTACACCACTTTGTTTTGTACAGCACTGTATAGCTCTCCATTTTTACCCTTGTCAGTCTCTCTCTCTCTCTCTCTTTCTCTCTTCCTCTCCCTCTCCCTCTCTCTTTTTCGCCCTCTGTCTGTGTTTGTTTTTTGTTGTTATAGAAGCTCTGTTCAAGATTTATGGTGTGTACACACTAGGTGATAAAGTGGGCGACTCAGGGAGCATATCGTGTAGTGTGTACGCACCATTACAAGTTTATTTGTTTCCAAATGGTTTTGATGGAAACTGTTCTTTTTCCACAGTCCCAGCACCAGCAACACCAACACCCACTAGCGGCGTCTCCCCGGCGACTACTCCTCCTCCACCCATTCGCGTCTCCGTGCTGCGTAAGTAAAGTACCCCAATTTGTTTTGTACAGCACTGTATCGCTCTCCATTTTTATACTTGTAAGTCTCTTTCTATCTCTCTCTCTCTCTATCTCTCTCTTTCTCTCTTCCTCTAACCCTCCCTCTCTCTTTTTCTCCCTCTGTCTGTGTTTGTTTTTTGTTGTTATAGAGGCTCTGTTCAAGATTGATGGTGCCTACACACTAGGCGATAAAGTGGGCGACTCAGGGAGCATATCTTGTAGTGTGTACGCACCATTACACAGTTTATTTGTTTCCAAATGGTTTTGATGGAAACTGTTCTTTTTCCACAGTCCCAGCACCAGCAACACCAACACCCACTGGCGGCGTCTCCCCGGCGACTACTCCACCACCACCCACTCGTGTCTCCGTGCCTCATAAGTAAAGTCCACCACTTTGTTTTGTACAGCACTGTATCGCTCTCCTTTTTTACCTTTGCCAGTCTCTCTCTCAGTTTCTCTCTTCCTCTCCCCCTCCCTCTCTCTTTTTGTCCCTCTGTCTGTGTTTGTTTTTTGTTGTTATAGAGGCTCTGTTCAAAATTTATGGTGCGTACACACTAGGCGATAAAGTGTGCGACTCAGGGAGCATATCGTGTAGTGTGTACGCACCATTACACAGTTTATTTGTTTCCAAATGGTTTTGAAGGAAACTGTTCTTTTTCCACAGTCCCAGCACCAGCAACACCAACACCCACTGGTGGCGTCTACCCGGCAACGACTCCTCCACCACCCACTCGTGTCTCCGTGCCGCATAAGTAAAGTACACCACTTTATTTTGTACAGCACTGTATCGCTCTCCTTTTTTACCCTTGTCAGTCTCTCTCTCTCTTTCTCTTTCTCTCTTCATCTCCCCCTCCCTGTCTCTTTTTCTCCCTCTGTCTGTGATTGTTTTTTGTTGTTATAGAGGCTCTGTTCAAGATTTATGGTGCGTACACACTAGGCGATAAAGTGGGCGACTCAGGGAGCATATCGTGTAGTGTGTACGCACCATTACACAGTTTATTTGTTTCCAAATGGTTTTGATGGAAACTGTTCTTTTTCCACAGTCCCAGCACCAGCAACACCAACACCCACTGGCGGTGTCTCACCAGCCACTACTCCTCCACCACCCACTCGCGTCTCCATGCCGCGTAAGTAAAGTACACCACTTTGTTTTGTACAGCACTGTATCGCTCTCCTTTTTTACCCTTGTCAGTCTCTCTCTCTCTTTCTCCCTTCCTCTCCCCCTCCCTCTCTCTTTTTCTCCCTCTGTCTGTGTTTGTTTTTTGTTGTTAAAGAGGCTCTGTTCAAAATTTATGGTGCGTACACACTAGGCGATAAAGTGGGCGACTCAGGGAGCATATCGTGTAGTGTGTACGCACAATTACACAGTTTATTTGTTTCCAAATGGTTTTGATAGAAACTGTTTTTTTTCCGCAGTCCCAGCACCAGCAACACCAACACCCACTGGCGGCGGCTCCCTGGCAACTACTCCTCCACCACCCACTCGCGTCTCCGTGCTGCGTAAGTAAAGTACACCACTTTGTTTTGTACAGCACTGTATAGCTCTCCATTTTTACCCTTGTCAGTCTCTCTCTCTCTCTCTTTCTCTCTTCCTCTCCCCCTCCCTCACTCTTTTTCTCCCTCTGTCTGTGATTGTTTTTTGTTGTTATAGAGGCTCTGTTCAAGATTTATGGTGCATACACACTAGGCATTAAAGTTGGCGACTCAGGGAGCATATCAAGTAGTGTGTACGCACCATTACACAGTTTATTTGTTTCCAAATGGTTTTGATAGAAACTGTTTTTTTTCCGCAGTCCCAGCACCAGCAACACCAACACCCACTGGCGGCGGCTCCCTGGCAACTACTCCTCCACCACCCACTCGCGTCTCCGTGCTGCGTAAGTAAAGTACACCACTTTGTTTTGTACAGCACTGTATCGCTCTCCTTTTTTACACTTGTCAGTCTCTTTCTCTCTCTCTATCTCTCTCTTTCTCTCTTCCTCCACCCCTCCCTCTCTCTTTTTCTCCCTCTGTCTGTGTTTGTTTTTTGTTGTTATAGAGGCTCTGTTCAATATTGATGGTGCCTACACACTAGGCGATAAAGTTGGCGACTCAGGGAGCATATCTTGTAGTGTGTACGCACCATTACAGTTTATTTGTTTCCAAATGGTTTTGATGGAAACTGTTCTTTTTCCACAGTCCCAGCACCAGCAACACCAACACCCACTGGCGGCGTCTCACCGGCCACTACTCCTCCACCACCCACTCGCGTCTCCATGCCGCATAAGTAAAGTACACCACTTTGTTTTGTACAGCACTGTATCGCTCTCCTTTTTTACCCTTGTCAGTCTCTCTCTCTCTCTCTTTCTCTCTTCCTCTCCCCCTCCCTCTCTCTTTTTCTCCCTCTGTCTGTGTTTGTTTTTTGTTGTTATAGAGGCTCTGTTCAAAATTTATGGTGCGTACACACTAGGCAATAAAGTGGGCGACTTAGGGAGCATATCGTGTAGTGTGTACGCACCATTACACAGTTTATTTGTTTCCAAATGGTTTTGAAGGAAACTGTTCTTTTTCCACAGTCCCAGCACCAGCAACACCAACACCCACTGGTGGCGTCTACCCGGCAATGACTCCTCCACCTCCCACTCGTGTCTCCGTGCCGCATAAGTAAAGTACACCACTTTATTTTGTACAGCACTGTATCGCTCTCCTTTTTTACCCTTGTCAGTCTCTCTCTCTCTCTCTCTCTCTCTCTCTCTTTCTCTCTTCCTCTCCCCCTCCCTCACTCTTTTTCTCCCTCTGTCTGTGATTGTTTTTTGTTGTTATAGAGGCTCTGTTCAAGATTTATGGTGCATACACACTAGGCATTAAAGTTGGCGACTCAGGGAGCATATCAAGTAGTGTGTACGCACCATTACACAGTTTATTTGTTTCCAAATGGTTTTGATAGAAACTGTTTTTTTTCCGCAGTCCCAGCACCAGCAACACCAACACCCACTGGCGGCGGCTCCCTGGCAACTACTCCTCCACCACCCACTCGCGTCTCCGTGCTGCGTAAGTAAAGTACACCACTTTGTTTTGTACAGCACTGTATAGCTCTCCATTTTTACCCTTGTCAGTCTCTCTCTCTCTCTCTTTCTCTCTTCCTCTCCCCCTCCCTCTCTCTTTTTCGCCCTCTGTCTGTGTTTGTTTTTTGTTGTTATAGACGCTCTGTTCAAGATTTATGGTGCGTACACACTAGGTGATAAAGTGGGCGACTCAGGGAGCATATCGTGTAGTGTGTACGCACCATTACAAGTTTATTTGTTTCCAAATTGTTTTGATGGAAACTGTTCTTTTTCCACAGTCCCAGCTCCAGCAACACCAACACCCACTGGCGGCGTCTCCCCGGTGACTACTCCTCCTCCACCCACTCGCGTCTCCGTGCTGCGTAAGTAAAGTACACCACTTTGTTTAGTACAGCACTGTATCGCTCTCCTTTTTTTCCCTTGTAAGTCTCTCTCTCTCTCTTTCTTTCTCTCTTCCTCTCTTCCTCTCCCCCTCCCTCTCTCTTTTTCTCCCTCTGTCTGTGTTTGTTTTTTGTTGTTATAGAGGCTCTGTTCAAGATTTATGGTGCGTACACACTAGGCATTAAAGTTGGCGACTCAGTGAGCATATCAAGTAGTGTGTACGCACCATTACACAGTTTATTTGTTTCCAAATGGTTTTGATGGAAACTGTTCTTTTTCCGCAGTCCCAGCACCAGCAACACCAACACCCACTGGCGGCGGCTCCCCGGCAACTTCTCCTCCACCACCCACTCGCGTCTCCGTGCCGCGTAAGTAAAGTACACCACTTTGTTTTGTACAGCACTGTATAGCTCTCCATTTTTACCCTTGTCAGTCTCTCTCTCTCTCTTTCTCTCTTCCTCTCCCTCTCCCTCTCTCTTTTTCGCCCTCTGTCTGTGTTTATTTTTTGTTGTTATAGAAGCTCTGTTCAAGATTTATGGTGTGTACACACTAGGTGATAAAGTGGGCGACTCAGGGAGCATATCGTGTAGTGTGTACGCACCATTACAAGTTTATTTGTTTCCAAATGGTTTTGATGGAAACTGTTCTTTTTCCACAGTCCCAGCACCAGCAACACCAACACCCACTAGCGGCGTCTCCCCGGCGACTACTCCTCCTCCACCCATTCGCGTCTCCGTGCTGCGTAAGTAAAGTACCCCAATTTGTTTTGTACAGCACTGTATCGCTCTCCATTTTTATACTTGTAAGTCTCTTTCTATCTCTCTCTCTCTCTATCTCTCTCTTTCTCTCTTCCTCTAACCCTCCCTCTCTCTTTTTCTCCCTCTGTCTGTGTTTGTTTTTTGTTGTTATAGAGGCTCTGTTCAAGATTGATGGTGCCTACACACTAGGCGATAAAGTGGGCGACTCAGGGAGCATATCTTGTAGTGTGTACGCACCATTACACAGTTTATTTGTTTCCAAATGGTTTTGATGGAAACTGTTCTTTTTCCACAGTCCCAGCACCAGCAACACCAACACCCACTGGCGGCGTCTCCCCGGCGACTACTCCACCACCACCCACTCGTGTCTCCGTGCCTCATAAGTAAAGTCCACCACTTTGTTTTGTACAGCACTGTATCGCTCTCCTTTTTTACCTTTGCCAGTCTCTCTCTCAGTTTCTCTCTTCCTCTCCCCCTCCCTCTCTCTTTTTGTCCCTCTGTCTGTGTTTGTTTTTTGTTGTTATAGAGGCTCTGTTCAAAATTTATGGTGCGTACACACTAGGCGATAAAGTGTGCGACTCAGGGAGCATATCGTGTAGTGTGTACGCACCATTACACAGTTTATTTGTTTCCAAATGGTTTTGAAGGAAACTGTTCTTTTTCCACAGTCCCAGCACCAGCAACACCAACACCCACTGGTGGCGTCTACCCGGCAACGACTCCTCCACCACCCACTCGTGTCTCCGTGCCGCATAAGTAAAGTACACCACTTTATTTTGTACAGCACTGTATCGCTCTCCTTTTTTACCCTTGTCAGTCTCTCTCTCTCTTTCTCTTTCTCTCTTCATCTCCCCCTCCCTGTCTCTTTTTCTCCCTCTGTCTGTGTTTGTTTTTTGTTTTTATAGACGCTCTGTTCAAGATTTATGGTGTGTACACACTAGGTGATAAAGTGGGTGACTCAGGGAGCATATCGTGTAGTGTGTACGCACCATTACAAGTTTATTTGTTTCCAAATGGTTTTGATGGAAACTGTTCTTTTTCCACAGTCCCAGCACCAGCAACACCAACACCCTCTAGCGGCGTCTCCCCGGCGACTACTCCTCCTCCACCCACTCGCGTCTCCGTGCTGCATAAGTAAAGTACACCAATTTGTTTTGTACAGCACTGTATCGCTCTCCATTTTTACACTTGTCAGTCTCTTTCTCTCTCTCTCTATCTCTCTCTATCTCTCTTCCTCTATCCCTCCCTCTCTCTTTTTCTCCCTCTGTCTGTGTTTGTTTTTTGTTGTTATAGAGGCTCTGTTCAAGATTGATGGTGCCTACACTCTAGGCGATTAAGTGGGCGACTCAGGGAGCATATCTTGTAGTGTGTACGCACCATTACACAGTTTATTTGTTTCCAAATGGTTTTAATGGAAACTGTTCTTTTTCCACAGTCCCAGCACCAGCAACACCAACACCCACTGGCGGCGTCTCACCGACCACTACTCCTCCACCACCCACTCGCGTCTCCATGCCGCGTAAGTAAAGTACACCACTCTGTTTTGTACAGCACTGTATCACTCTCCTTTTTTACCCTTGTCAGTCTCTCTCTCTCTTTCTCTCTTCCTCTCCCCCTCCCTCTCTCTTTTTCTCCCTCTGTCTGTTTGTTTTTTGTTGTTATAGAGGCTCTGTTCAAAATTTATGGTGCGTACACACTAGGCGATAAAGTGGGCGATTCAGGGAGCATATCGTGTAGTGTGTACGCACCATTACACAGTTTATTTGTTTCCAAATGGTTTTGAAGGAAACTGTTCTTTTTCCACAGTCCCAGCACCAGCAACACCAACACCCACTGGTGGCGTCTACCCAGCAACGACTCCTCCACCACCCAGTCGTGTCTCCGTGCCGCATAAGTAAAGTACACCACTTTATTTTGTACAGCACTGTATCGCTCTCCTTTTTTACCCTTGTCAGTCTCTCTCTCTCTTTCTCTTTCTCTCTTCATCTCCCCCTCCCTGTCTCTTTTTCTCTCTCTGTCTGTGATTGTTTTTTGTTGTTATAGAGGCTCTGTTCAAGATTTATGGTGCGTACACACTAGGCGATAAAGTGGGCGACTCAGGGAGCATATCGTGTAGTGTGTACGCACCATTACACAGTTTATTTGTTTCCAAATGGTTTGGATGGAAACTGTTCTTTTTCCACAGTCCCAGCACCAGCAACACCAACACCCACTGGTGGCGTCTACCCGGCAATGACTCCTCCACCACCCACTCGTGTCTCCGTGCCGCATAAGTAAAGTACACCACTTTATTTTGTACAGCACTGTATCGCTCTCCTTTTTTACCCTTGTCAGTCTCTCTCTCTCTCTCTCTCTCTCTTTCTCTCTTCCTCTCCCCCTCCCTCACTCTTTTTCTCCCTCTGTCTGTGATTGTTTTTTGTTGTTATAGAGGCTCTGTTCAAGATTTATGGTGCGTACACACTAGGCATTAAAGTTGGCGACTCAGGGAGCATATCAAGTAGTGTGTACGCACCATTACACAGTTTATTTGTTTCCAAATGGTTTTGATGGAAACTGTTCTTTTTCCGCAGTCCCAGCACCAGCAACACCAACACCCACTGGCGGCGGCTCCCCGGAAACTACTCCTCCACCACCCACTCGCGTCTCCGTGCCGCGTAAGTAAAGTACACCACTTTGTTTTGTACAGCACTGTATAGCTCTCCATTTTTACCCTTGTCAGTCTCTCTCTCTCTCTCTCTCTTTCTCTCTTCCTCTCCCCCTCCCTCTCTCTTTTTCGCCCTCTGTCTGTGTTTGTTTTTTGTTTTTATAGACGCTCTGTTCAAGATTTATGGTGTGTACACACTAGGTGATAAAGTGGGTGACTCAGGGAGCATATCGTGTAGTGTGTACGCACCATTACAAGTTTATTTGTTTCCAAATGGTTTTGATGGAAACTGTTCTTTTTCCACAGTCCCAGCACCAGCAACACCAACACCCACTAGCGGCGTCTCCCCGGTGACTACTCCTCCTCCACCCACTCGCGTCTCCGTGCTGCATAAGTAAAGTACACCAATTTGTTTTGTACAGCACTGTATCGCTCTCCATTTTTACACTTGTCAGTCTCTTTCTCTCTCTCTCTATCTCTCTCTATCTCTCTTCCTCTATCCCTCCCTCTCTCTTTTTCTCCCTCTGTCTGTGTTTGTTTTTTGTTGTTATAGAGGCTCTGTTCAAGATTGATGGTGCCTACACTCTAGGCGATTAAGTGGGCGACTCAGGGAGCATATCTTGTAGTGTGTACGCACCATTACACAGTTTATTTGTTTCCAAATGGTTTTAATGGAAACTGTTCTTTTTCCACAGTCCCAGCACCAGCAACACCAACACCCACTGGCGGCGTCTCACCGACCACTACTCCTCCACCACCCACTCGCGTCTCCATGCCGCGTAAGTAAAGTACACCACTCTGTTTTGTACAGCACTGTATCACTCTCCTTTTTTACCCTTGTCAGTCTCTCTCTCTCTTTCTCTCTTCCTCTCCCCCTCCCTCTCTCTTTTTCTCCCTCTGTCTGTTTGTTTTTTGTTGTTATAGAGGCTCTGTTCAAAATTTATGGTGCGTACACACTAGGCGATAAAGTGGGCGACTCAGGGAGCATATCGTGTAGTGTGTACGCACCATTACACAGTTTATTTGTTTCCAAATGGTTTTGAAGGAAACTGTTCTTTTTCCACAGTCCCAGCACCAGCAACACCAACACCCACTGGTGGCGTCTACCCAGCAACGACTCCTCCACCACCCAGTCGTGTCTCCGTGCCGCATAAGTAAAGTACACCACTTTATTTTGTACAGCACTGTATCGCTCTCCTTTTTTACCCTTGTCAGTCTCTCTCTCTCTTTCTCTTTCTCTCTTCATCTCCCCCTCCCTGTCTCTTTTTCTCTCTCTGTCTGTGATTGTTTTTTGTTGTTATAGAGGCTCTGTTCAAGATTTATGGTGCGTACACACTAGGCGATAAAGTGGGCGACTCAGGGAGCATATCGTGTAGTGTGTATGCACCATTACACAGTTTATTTGTTTCCAAATGGTTTGGATGGAAACTGTTCTTTTTCCACAGTCCCAGCACCAGCAACACCAACACCCACTGGCGGTGTCTCACCGGCCACTACTCCTCCACCACCCACTCGCGTCTCCATGCCGCGTAAGTAAAGTACACCACTTTGTTTTGTACAGCACTGTATCGCTCTCCTTTTTTACCCTTGTCAGTCTCTCTCTCTCTCTTTCTCTCTTCCTCTCCCCCTCCCTCTCTCTTTTTCTCCCTCTGTCTGTGTTTGTTTTTTGTTATTATAGAGGCTCAGTTCAAGATTTATGATGCGCACACACTAGGCGATAAAGTGGGCGAATCAGGGAGCATATCGTGTAGTGTGTACGCACCATTACAAGTTTATTTGTTTCCAAATGGTTTTGATGGAAACTGTTCTATTTCCACAGTCCCAGCACCAGCAACACCAACACCCACTGGCGGCGTCTCCCCGGCGACTCCTCCTCCTCCACCCACTCACGTCTCCGTGCTGAGTAAGTAAAGTACACCACTTTGTTTTGTACAGCACTGTATCGCTCTCCTTTTTTACACTTGTCAGTCTCTTTCTCTCTCTCTATCTCTCTCTTTCTCTCTTCCTCCACCCCTCCCTCTCTCTTTTTCTCCCTCTGTCTGTGTTTGTTTTTTGTTGTTATAGAGGCTCTGTTCAATATTGATGGTGCCTACACACTAGGCGATAAAGTTGGCGACTCAGGGAGCATATCTTGTAGTGTGTACGCACCATTACAGTTTATTTGTTTCCAAATGGTTTTGATGGAAACTGTTCTTTTTCCACAGTCCCAGCACCAGCAACACCAACACCCACTGGCGGCGTCTCACCGGCCACTACTCCTCCACCACCCACTCGCGTCTCCATGCCGCATAAGTAAAGTACACCACTTTGTTTTGTACAGCACTGTATCGCTCTCCTTTTTTACCCTTGTCAGTCTCTCTCTCTCTCTCTTTCTCTCTTCCTCTCCCCCTCCCTCTCTCTTTTTCTCCCTCTGTCTGTGTTTGTTTTTTGTTGTTATAGAGGCTCTGTTCAAAATTTATGGTGCGTACACACTAGGCAATAAAGTGGGCGACTCAGGGAGCATATCGTGTAGTGTGTACGCACCATTACACAGTTTATTTGTTTCCAAATGGTTTTGAAGGAAACTGTTCTTTTTCCACAGTCCCAGCACCAGCAACACCAACACCCACTGGTGGCGTCTACCCGGCAATGACTCCTCCACCTCCCACTCGTGTCTCCGTGCCGCATAAGTAAAGTACACCACTTTATTTTGTACAGCACTGTATCGCTCTCCTTTTTTACCCTTGTCAGTCTCTCTCTCTCTCTCTCTCTTTCTCTCTTCCTCTCCCCCTCCCTCACTCTTTTTCTCCCTCTGTCTGTGATTGTTTTTTGTTGTTATAGAGGCTCTGTTCAAGATTTATGGTGCATACACACTAGGCATTAAAGTTGGCGACTCAGGGAGCATATCAAGTAGTGTGTACGCACCATTACACAGTTTATTTGTTTCCAAATGGTTTTGATAGAAACTGTTTTTTTTCCGCAGTCCCAGCACCAGCAACACCAACACCCACTGGCGGCGGCTCCCTGGCAACTACTCCTCCACCACCCACTCGCGTCTCCGTGCTGCGTAAGTAAAGTACACCACTTTGTTTTGTACAGCACTGTATAGCTCTCCATTTTTACCCTTGTCAGTCTCTCTCTCTCTCTCTTTCTCTCTTCCTCTCCCCCTCCCTCTCTCTTTTTCGCCCTCTGTCTGTGTTTGTTTTTTGTTGTTATAGACGCTCTGTTCAAGATTTATGGTGCGTACACACTAGGTGATAAAGTGGGCGACTCAGGGAGCATATCGTGTAGTGTGTACGCACCATTACAAGTTTATTTGTTTCCAAATTGTTTTGATGGAAACTGTTCTTTTTCCACAGTCCCAGCTCCAGCAACACCAACACCCACTGGCGGCGTCTCCCCGGTGACTACTCCTCCTCCACCCACTCGCGTCTCCGTGCTGCGTAAGTAAAGTACACCACTTTGTTTAGTACAGCACTGTATCGCTCTCCTTTTTTTCCCTTGTAAGTCTCTCTCTCTCTCTTTCTTTCTCTCTTCCTCTCTTCCTCTCCCCCTCCCTCTCTCTTTTTCTCCCTCTGTCTGTGTTTGTTTTTTGTTGTTATAGAGGCTCTGTTCAAGATTTATGGTGCGTACACACTAGGCATTAAAGTTGGCGACTCAGTGAGCATATCAAGTAGTGTGTACGCACCATTACACAGTTTATTTGTTTCCAAATGGTTTTGATGGAAACTGTTCTTTTTCCGCAGTCCCAGCACCAGCAACACCAACACCCACTGGCGGCGGCTCCCCGGCAACTTCTCCTCCACCACCCACTCGCGTCTCCGTGCCGCGTAAGTAAAGTACACCACTTTGTTTTGTACAGCACTGTATAGCTCTCCATTTTTACCCTTGTCAGTCTCTCTCTCTCTCTTTCTCTCTTCCTCTCCCTCTCCCTCTCTCTTTTTCGCCCTCTGTCTGTGTTTGTTTTTTGTTGTTATAGAAGCTCTGTTCAAGATTTATGGTGTGTACACACTAGGTGATAAAGTGGGCGACTCAGGGAGCATATCGTGTAGTGTGTACGCACCATTACAAGTTTATTTGTTTCCAAATGGTTTTGATGGAAACTGTTCTTTTTCCACAGTCCCAGCACCAGCAACACCAACACCCACTAGCGGCGTCTCCCCGGCGACTACTCCTCCTCCACCCATTCGCGTCTCCGTGCTGCGTAAGTAAAGTACCCCAATTTGTTTTGTACAGCACTGTATCGCTCTCCATTTTTATACTTGTAAGTCTCTTTCTATCTCTCTCTCTCTCTATCTCTCTCTTTCTCTCTTCCTCTAACCCTCCCTCTCTCTTTTTCTCCCTCTGTCTGTGTTTGTTTTTTGTTGTTATAGAGGCTCTGTTCAAGATTGATGGTGCCTACACACTAGGCGATAAAGTGGGCGACTCAGGGAGCATATCTTGTAGTGTGTACGCACCATTACACAGTTTATTTGTTTCCAAATGGTTTTGATGGAAACTGTTCTTTTTCCACAGTCCCAGCACCAGCAACACCAACACCCACTGGCGGCGTCTCCCCGGCGACTACTCCACCACCACCCACTCGTGTCTCCGTGCCTCATAAGTAAAGTCCACCACTTTGTTTTGTACAGCACTGTATCGCTCTCCTTTTTTACCTTTGCCAGTCTCTCTCTCAGTTTCTCTCTTCCTCTCCCCCTCCCTCTCTCTTTTTGTCCCTCTGTCTGTGTTTGTTTTTTGTTGTTATAGAGGCTCTGTTCAAAATTTATGGTGCGTACACACTAGGCGATAAAGTGTGCGACTCAGGGAGCATATCGTGTAGTGTGTACGCACCATTACACAGTTTATTTGTTTCCAAATGGTTTTGAAGGAAACTGTTCTTTTTCCACAGTCCCAGCACCAGCAACACCAACACCCACTGGTGGCGTCTACCCGGCAACGACTCCTCCACCACCCACTCGTGTCTCCGTGCCGCATAAGTAAAGTACACCACTTTATTTTGTACAGCACTGTATCGCTCTCCTTTTTTACCCTTGTCAGTCTCTCTCTCTCTTTCTCTTTCTCTCTTCATCTCCCCCTCCCTGTCTCTTTTTCTCCCTCTGTCTGTGATTGTTTTTTGTTGTTATAGAGGCTCTGTTCAAGATTTATGGTGCGTACACACTAGGCGATAAAGTGGGCGACTCAGGGAGCATATCGTGTAGTGTGTACGCACCATTACACAGTTTATTTGTTTCCAAATGGTTTTGATGGAAACTGTTCTTTTTCCACAGTCCCAGCACCAGCAACACCAACACCCACTGGCGGTGTCTCACCAGCCACTACTCCTCCACCACCCACTCGCGTCTCCATGCCGCGTAAGTAAAGTACACCACTTTGTTTTGTACAGCACTGTATCGCTCTCCTTTTTTACCCTTGTCAGTCTCTCTCTCTCTTTCTCCCTTCCTCTCCCCCTCCCTCTCTCTTTTTCTCCCTCTGTCTGTGTTTGTTTTTTGTTGTTAAAGAGGCTCTGTTCAAAATTTATGGTGCGTACACACTAGGCGATAAAGTGGGCGACTCAGGGAGCATATCAAGTAGTGTGTACGCACAATTACACAGTTTATTTGTTTCCAAATGGTTTTGATAGAAACTGTTTTTTTTCCGCAGTCCCAGCACCAGCAACACCAACACCCACTGGCGGCGGCTCCCTGGCAACTACTCCTCCACCACCCACTCGCGTCTCCGTGCTGCGTAAGTAAAGTACACCACTTTGTTTTGTACAGCACTGTATAGCTCTCCATTTTTACCCTTGTCAGTCTCTCTCTCTCTCTCTTTCTCTCTTCCTCTCCCCCTCCCTCACTCTTTTTCTCCCTCTGTCTGTGATTGTTTTTTGTTGTTATAGAGGCTCTGTTCAAGATTTATGGTGCATACACACTAGGCATTAAAGTTGGCGACTCAGGGAGCATATCAAGTAGTGTGTACGCACCATTACACAGTTTATTTGTTTCCAAATGGTTTTGATAGAAACTGTTTTTTTTCCGCAGTCCCAGCACCAGCAACACCAACACCCACTGGCGGCGGCTCCCTGGCAACTACTCCTCCACCACCCACTCGCGTCTCCGTGCTGCGTAAGTAAAGTACACCACTTTGTTTTGTACAGCACTGTATCGCTCTCCTTTTTTACACTTGTCAGTCTCTTTCTCTCTCTCTATCTCTCTCTTTCTCTCTTCCTCCACCCCTCCCTCTCTCTTTTTCTCCCTCTGTCTGTGTTTGTTTTTTGTTGTTATAGAGGCTCTGTTCAATATTGATGGTGCCTACACACTAGGCGATAAAGTTGGCGACTCAGGGAGCATATCTTGTAGTGTGTACGCACCATTACAGTTTATTTGTTTCCAAATGGTTTTGATGGAAACTGTTCTTTTTCCACAGTCCCAGCACCAGCAACACCAACACCCACTGGCGGCGTCTCACCGGCCACTACTCCTCCACCACCCACTCGCGTCTCCATGCCGCATAAGTAAAGTACACCACTTTGTTTTGTACAGCACTGTATCGCTCTCCTTTTTTACCCTTGTCAGTCTCTCTCTCTCTCTCTTTCTCTCTTCCTCTCCCCCTCCCTCTCTCTTTTTCTCCCTCTGTCTGTGTTTGTTTTTTGTTGTTATAGAGGCTCTGTTCAAAATTTATGGTGCGTACACACTAGGCAATAAAGTGGGCGACTTAGGGAGCATATCGTGTAGTGTGTACGCACCATTACACAGTTTATTTGTTTCCAAATGGTTTTGAAGGAAACTGTTCTTTTTCCACAGTCCCAGCACCAGCAACACCAACACCCACTGGTGGCGTCTACCCGGCAATGACTCCTCCACCTCCCACTCGTGTCTCCGTGCCGCATAAGTAAAGTACACCACTTTATTTTGTACAGCACTGTATCGCTCTCCTTTTTTACCCTTGTCAGTCTCTCTCTCTCTCTCTCTCTCTCTCTCTTTCTCTCTTCCTCTCCCCCTCCCTCACTCTTTTTCTCCCTCTGTCTGTGATTGTTTTTTGTTGTTATAGAGGCTCTGTTCAAGATTTATGGTGCATACACACTAGGCATTAAAGTTGGCGACTCAGGGAGCATATCAAGTAGTGTGTACGCACCATTACACAGTTTATTTGTTTCCAAATGGTTTTGATAGAAACTGTTTTTTTTCCGCAGTCCCAGCACCAGCAACACCAACACCCACTGGCGGCGGCTCCCTGGCAACTACTCCTCCACCACCCACTCGCGTCTCCGTGCTGCGTAAGTAAAGTACACCACTTTGTTTTGTACAGCACTGTATAGCTCTCCATTTTTACCCTTGTCAGTCTCTCTCTCTCTCTCTTTCTCTCTTCCTCTCCCCCTCCCTCTCTCTTTTTCGCCCTCTGTCTGTGTTTGTTTTTTGTTGTTATAGACGCTCTGTTCAAGATTTATGGTGCGTACACACTAGGTGATAAAGTGGGCGACTCAGGGAGCATATCGTGTAGTGTGTACGCACCATTACAAGTTTATTTGTTTCCAAATTGTTTTGATGGAAACTGTTCTTTTTCCACAGTCCCAGCTCCAGCAACACCAACACCCACTGGCGGCGTCTCCCCGGTGACTACTCCTCCTCCACCCACTCGCGTCTCCGTGCTGCGTAAGTAAAGTACACCACTTTGTTTAGTACAGCACTGTATCGCTCTCCTTTTTTTCCCTTGTAAGTCTCTCTCTCTCTCTTTCTTTCTCTCTTCCTCTCTTCCTCTCCCCCTCCCTCTCTCTTTTTCTCCCTCTGTCTGTGTTTGTTTTTTGTTGTTATAGAGGCTCTGTTCAAGATTTATGGTGCGTACACACTAGGCATTAAAGTTGGCGACTCAGTGAGCATATCAAGTAGTGTGTACGCACCATTACACAGTTTATTTGTTTCCAAATGGTTTTGATGGAAACTGTTCTTTTTCCGCAGTCCCAGCACCAGCAACACCAACACCCACTGGCGGCGGCTCCCCGGCAACTTCTCCTCCACCACCCACTCGCGTCTCCGTGCCGCGTAAGTAAAGTACACCACTTTGTTTTGTACAGCACTGTATAGCTCTCCATTTTTACCCTTGTCAGTCTCTCTCTCTCTCTTTCTCTCTTCCTCTCCCTCTCCCTCTCTCTTTTTCGCCCTCTGTCTGTGTTTATTTTTTGTTGTTATAGAAGCTCTGTTCAAGATTTATGGTGTGTACACACTAGGTGATAAAGTGGGCGACTCAGGGAGCATATCGTGTAGTGTGTACGCACCATTACAAGTTTATTTGTTTCCAAATGGTTTTGATGGAAACTGTTCTTTTTCCACAGTCCCAGCACCAGCAACACCAACACCCACTAGCGGCGTCTCCCCGGCGACTACTCCTCCTCCACCCATTCGCGTCTCCGTGCTGCGTAAGTAAAGTACCCCAATTTGTTTTGTACAGCACTGTATCGCTCTCCATTTTTATACTTGTAAGTCTCTTTCTATCTCTCTCTCTCTCTATCTCTCTCTTTCTCTCTTCCTCTAACCCTCCCTCTCTCTTTTTCTCCCTCTGTCTGTGTTTGTTTTTTGTTGTTATAGAGGCTCTGTTCAAGATTGATGGTGCCTACACACTAGGCGATAAAGTGGGCGACTCAGGGAGCATATCTTGTAGTGTGTACGCACCATTACACAGTTTATTTGTTTCCAAATGGTTTTGATGGAAACTGTTCTTTTTCCACAGTCCCAGCACCAGCAACACCAACACCCACTGGCGGCGTCTCCCCGGCGACTACTCCACCACCACCCACTCGTGTCTCCGTGCCTCATAAGTAAAGTCCACCACTTTGTTTTGTACAGCACTGTATCGCTCTCCTTTTTTACCTTTGCCAGTCTCTCTCTCAGTTTCTCTCTTCCTCTCCCCCTCCCTCTCTCTTTTTGTCCCTCTGTCTGTGTTTGTTTTTTGTTGTTATAGAGGCTCTGTTCAAAATTTATGGTGCGTACACACTAGGCGATAAAGTGTGCGACTCAGGGAGCATATCGTGTAGTGTGTACGCACCATTACACAGTTTATTTGTTTCCAAATGGTTTTGAAGGAAACTGTTCTTTTTCCACAGTCCCAGCACCAGCAACACCAACACCCACTGGTGGCGTCTACCCGGCAACGACTCCTCCACCACCCACTCGTGTCTCCGTGCCGCATAAGTAAAGTACACCACTTTATTTTGTACAGCACTGTATCGCTCTCCTTTTTTACCCTTGTCAGTCTCTCTCTCTCTTTCTCTTTCTCTCTTCATCTCCCCCTCCCTGTCTCTTTTTCTCCCTCTGTCTGTGATTGTTTTTTGTTGTTATAGAGGCTCTGTTCAAGATTTATGGTGCGTACACACTAGGCGATAAAGTGGGCGACTCAGGGAGCATATCGTGTAGTGTGTACGCACCATTACACAGTTTATTTGTTTCCAAATGGTTTTGATGGAAACTGTTCTTTTTCCACAGTCCCAGCACCAGCAACACCAACACCCACTGGCGGTGTCTCACCAGCCACTACTCCTCCACCACCCACTCGCGTCTCCATGCCGCGTAAGTAAAGTACACCACTTTGTTTTGTACAGCACTGTATCGCTCTCCTTTTTTACCCTTGTCAGTCTCTCTCTCTCTTTCTCCCTTCCTCTCCCCCTCCCTCTCTCTTTTTCTCCCTCTGTCTGTGTTTGTTTTTTGTTGTTAAAGAGGCTCTGTTCAAAATTTATGGTGCGTACACACTAGGCGATAAAGTGGGCGACTCAGGGAGCATATCGTGTAGTGTGTACGCACAATTACACAGTTTATTTGTTTCCAAATGGTTTTGATAGAAACTGTTTTTTTTCCGCAGTCCCAGCACCAGCAACACCAACACCCACTGGCGGCGGCTCCCTGGCAACTACTCCTCCACCACCCACTCGCGTCTCCGTGCTGCGTAAGTAAAGTACACCACTTTGTTTTGTACAGCACTGTATAGCTCTCCATTTTTACCCTTGTCAGTCTCTCTCTCTCTCTCTTTCTCTCTTCCTCTCCCCCTCCCTCACTCTTTTTCTCCCTCTGTCTGTGATTGTTTTTTGTTGTTATAGAGGCTCTGTTCAAGATTTATGGTGCATACACACTAGGCATTAAAGTTGGCGACTCAGGGAGCATATCAAGTAGTGTGTACGCACCATTACACAGTTTATTTGTTTCCAAATGGTTTTGATAGAAACTGTTTTTTTTCCGCAGTCCCAGCACCAGCAACACCAACACCCACTGGCGGCGGCTCCCTGGCAACTACTCCTCCACCACCCACTCGCGTCTCCGTGCTGCGTAAGTAAAGTACACCACTTTGTTTTGTACAGCACTGTATAGCTCTCCTTTTTTACACTTATCAGTCTCTTTCTCTCTCTCTATCTCTCTCTTTCTCTCTTCCTCCACCCCTCCCTCTCTCTTTTTCTCCCTCTGTCTGTGTTTGTTTTTTGTTGTTATAGAGGCTCTGTTCAATATTGATGGTGCCTACACACTAGGCGATAAAGTTGGCGACTCAGGGAGCATATCTTGTAGTGTGTACGCACCATTACAGTTTATTTGTTTCCAAATGGTTTTGATGGAAACTGTTCTTTTTCCACAGTCCCAGCACCAGCAACACCAACACCCACTGGCGGCGTCTCACCGGCCACTACTCCTCCACCACCCACTCGCGTCTCCATGCCGCATAAGTAAAGTACACCACTTTGTTTTGTACAGCACTGTATCGCTCTCCTTTTTTACCCTTGTCAGTCTCTCTCTCTCTCTCTTTCTCTCTTCCTCTCCCCCTCCCTCTCTCTTTTTCTCCCTCTGTCTGTGTTTGTTTTTTGTTGTTATAGAGGCTCTGTTCAAAATTTATGGTGCGTACACACTAGGCAATAAAGTGGGCGACTCAGGGAGCATATCGTGTAGTGTGTACGCACCATTACACAGTTTATTTGTTTCCAAATGGTTTTGAAGGAAACTGTTCATTTTCCACAGTCCCAGCACCAGCAACACCAACACCCACTGGTGGCGTCTACCCGGCAATGACTCCTCCACCTCCCACTCGTGTCTCCGTGCCGCATAAGTAAAGTACACCACTTTATTTTGTACAGCACTGTATCGCTCTCCTTTTTTACCCTTGTCAGTCTCTCTCTCTCTCTCTCTCTCTCTCTCTTTCTCTCTTCCTCTCCCCCTCCCTCACTCTTTTTCTCCCTCTGTCTGTGATTGTTTTTTGTTGTTATAGAGGCTCTGTTCAAGATTTATGGTGCATACACACTAGGCATTAAAGTTGGCGACTCAGGGAGCATATCAAGTAGTGTGTACGCACCATTACACAGTTTATTTGTTTCCAAATGGTT
Source organism: Taudactylus pleione (assembly GCA_031769625.1). Lineage (NCBI taxonomy): Eukaryota > Metazoa > Chordata > Amphibia > Anura > Myobatrachidae > Taudactylus > Taudactylus pleione. The sequence goes on along the minus strand of JAUIMM010002788.1, from coordinate 235,707 downwards.
TTGATAGAAACTGTTTTTTTTCCGCAGTCCCAGCACCAGCAACACCAACACCCACTGGCGGCGGCTCCCTGGCAACTACTCCTCCACCACCCACTCGCGTCTCCGTGCTGCGTAAGTAAAGTACACCACTTTGTTTTGTACAGCACTGTATAGCTCTCCATTTTTACCCTTGTCAGTCTCTCTCTCTCTCTCTTTCTCTCTTCCTCTCCCCCTCCCTCTCTCTTTTTCGCCCTCTGTCTGTGTTTGTTTTTTGTTGTTATAGACGCTCTGTTCAAGATTTATGGTGCGTACACACTAGGTGATAAAGTGGGCGACTCAGGGAGCATATCGTGTAGTGTGTACGCACCATTACAAGTTTATTTGTTTCCAAATTGTTTTGATGGAAACTGTTCTTTTTCCACAGTCCCAGCTCCAGCAACACCAACACCCACTGGCGGCGTCTCCCCGGTGACTACTCCTCCTCCACCCACTCGCGTCTCCGTGCTGCGTAAGTAAAGTACACCACTTTGTTTAGTACAGCACTGTATCGCTCTCCTTTTTTTCCCTTGTAAGTCTCTCTCTCTCTCTTTCTTTCTCTCTTCCTCTCTTCCTCTCCCCCTCCCTCTCTCTTTTTCTCCCTCTGTCTGTGTTTGTTTTTTGTTGTTATAGAGGCTCTGTTCAAGATTTATGGTGCGTACACACTAGGCATTAAAGTTGGCGACTCAGTGAGCATATCAAGTAGTGTGTACGCACCATTACACAGTTTATTTGTTTCCAAATGGTTTTGATGGAAACTGTTCTTTTTCCGCAGTCCCAGCACCAGCAACACCAACACCCACTGGCGGCGGCTCCCCGGCAACTTCTCCTCCACCACCCACTCGCGTCTCCGTGCCGCGTAAGTAAAGTACACCACTTTGTTTTGTACAGCACTGTATAGCTCTCCATTTTTACCCTTGTCAGTCTCTCTCTCTCTCTTTCTCTCTTCCTCTCCCTCTCCCTCTCTCTTTTTCGCCCTCTGTCTGTGTTTGTTTTTTGTTGTTATAGAAGCTCTGTTCAAGATTTATGGTGTGTACACACTAGGTGATAAAGTGGGCGACTCAGGGAGCATATCGTGTAGTGTGTACGCACCATTACAAGTTTATTTGTTTCCAAATGGTTTTGATGGAAACTGTTCTTTTTCCACAGTCCCAGCACCAGCAACACCAACACCCACTAGCGGCGTCTCCCCGGCGACTACTCCTCCTCCACCCATTCGCGTCTCCGTGCTGCGTAAGTAAAGTACCCCAATTTGTTTTGTACAGCACTGTATCGCTCTCCATTTTTATACTTGTAAGTCTCTTTCTATCTCTCTCTCTCTCTATCTCTCTCTTTCTCTCTTCCTCTAACCCTCCCTCTCTCTTTTTCTCCCTCTGTCTGTGTTTGTTTTTTGTTGTTATAGAGGCTCTGTTCAAGATTGATGGTGCCTACACACTAGGCGATAAAGTGGGCGACTCAGGGAGCATATCTTGTAGTGTGTACGCACCATTACACAGTTTATTTGTTTCCAAATGGTTTTGATGGAAACTGTTCTTTTTCCACAGTCCCAGCACCAGCAACACCAACACCCACTGGCGGCGTCTCCCCGGCGACTACTCCACCACCACCCACTCGTGTCTCCGTGCCTCATAAGTAAAGTCCACCACTTTGTTTTGTACAGCACTGTATCGCTCTCCTTTTTTACCTTTGCCAGTCTCTCTCTCAGTTTCTCTCTTCCTCTCCCCCTCCCTCTCTCTTTTTGTCCCTCTGTCTGTGTTTGTTTTTTGTTGTTATAGAGGCTCTGTTCAAAATTTATGGTGCGTACACACTAGGCGATAAAGTGTGCGACTCAGGGAGCATATCGTGTAGTGTGTACGCACCATTACACAGTTTATTTGTTTCCAAATGGTTTTGAAGGAAACTGTTCTTTTTCCACAGTCCCAGCACCAGCAACACCAACACCCACTGGTGGCGTCTACCCGGCAACGACTCCTCCACCACCCACTCGTGTCTCCGTGCCGCATAAGTAAAGTACACCACTTTATTTTGTACAGCACTGTATCGCTCTCCTTTTTTACCCTTGTCAGTCTCTCTCTCTCTTTCTCTTTCTCTCTTCATCTCCCCCTCCCTGTCTCTTTTTCTCCCTCTGTCTGTGATTGTTTTTTGTTGTTATAGAGGCTCTGTTCAAGATTTATGGTGCGTACACACTAGGCGATAAAGTGGGCGACTCAGGGAGCATATCGTGTAGTGTGTACGCACCATTACACAGTTTATTTGTTTCCAAATGGTTTTGATGGAAACTGTTCTTTTTCCACAGTCCCAGCACCAGCAACACCAACACCCACTGGCGGTGTCTCACCGGCCACTACTCCTCCACCACCCACTCGCGTCTCCATGCCGCGTAAGTAAAGTACACCACTTTGTTTTGTACAGCACTGTATCGCTCTCCTTTTTTACCCTTGTCAGTCTCTCTCTCTCTTTCTCCCTTCCTCTCCCCCTCCCTCTCTCTTTTTCTCCCTCTGTCTGTGTTTGTTTTTTGTTGTTAAAGAGGCTCTGTTCAAAATTTATGGTGCGTACACACTAGGCGATAAAGTGGGCGACTCAGGGAGCATATCGTGTAGTGTGTACGCACCATTACACAGTTTATTTGTTTCCAAATGGTTTTGATGGAAACTGTTCTTTTTCCACAGTCCCAGCACCAGCAACACCAACACCCACTGGTGGCATCTCCCCGGCGACTACTCCTCCACCACCCACTAGCATCTCCGTGCCACGTAAGTAAAGTACACCACTTTGTTTTGTACAGCACTGTATCGCTCTCCTTTTTTACCCTTGTCAGTCTCTCTCTGTCTCTTTCTCTCTTCCTCTCCCCCTCCCTCTCTCTTTTTCTCCCTCTGTCTGTGTTTGTTTTTTGTTATTATAGAGGCTCAGTTCAAGATTTATGATGCGCACACACTAGGCGATAAAGTGGGCGAATCAGGGAGCATATCGTGTAGTGTGTACGCACCATTACAAGTTTATTTGTTTCCAAATGGTTTTGATGGAAACTGTTCTATTTCCACAGTCCCAGCACCAGCAACACCAACACCCACTGGCGGCGTCTCCCCGGCGACTCCTCCTCCTCCACCCACTCACGTCTCCGTGCTGAGTAAGTAAAGTACACCACTTTGTTTTGTACAGCACTGTATCGCTCTCCTTTTTTACACTTGTCAGTCTCTTTCTCTCTCTCTATCTCTCTCTTTCTCTCTTCCTCCACCCCTCCCTCTCTCTTTTTCTCCCTCTGTCTGTGTTTGTTTTTTGTTGTTATAGAGGCTCTGTTCAATATTGATGGTGCCTACACACTAGGCGATAAAGTTGGCGACTCAGGGAGCATATCTTGTAGTGTGTACGCACCATTACAGTTTATTTGTTTCCAAATGGTTTTGATGGAAACTGTTCTTTTTCCACAGTCCCAGCACCAGCAACACCAACACCCACTGGCGGCGTCTCACCGGCCACTACTCCTCCACCACCCACTCGCGTCTCCATGCCGCATAAGTAAAGTACACCACTTTGTTTTGTACAGCACTGTATCGCTCTCCTTTTTTACCCTTGTCAGTCTCTCTCTCTCTCTCTTTCTCTCTTCCTCTCCCCCTCCCTCTCTCTTTTTCTCCCTCTGTCTGTGTTTGTTTTTTGTTGTTATAGAGGCTCTGTTCAAAATTTATGGTGCGTACACACTAGGCAATAAAGTGGGCGACTCAGGGAGCATATCGTGTAGTGTGTACGCACCATTACACAGTTTATTTGTTTCCAAATGGTTTTGAAGGAAACTGTTCTTTTTCCACAGTCCCAGCACCAGCAACACCAACACCCACTGGTGGCGTCTACCCGGCAATGACTCCTCCACCTCCCACTCGTGTCTCCGTGCCGCATAAGTAAAGTACACCACTTTATTTTGTACAGGACTGTATCGCTCTCCTTTTTTACCCTTGTCAGTCTCTCTCTCTCTCTCTCTCTTTCTCTCTTCCTCTCCCCCTCCCTCACTCTTTTTCTCCCTCTGTCTGTGATTGTTTTTTGTTGTTATAGAGGCTCTGTTCAAGATTTATGGTGCATACACACTAGGCATTAAAGTTGGCGACTCAGGGAGCATATCAAGTAGTGTGTACGCACCATTACACAGTTTATTTGTTTCCAAATGGTTTTGATAGAAACTGTTTTTTTTCCGCAGTCCCAGCACCAGCAACACCAACACCCACTGGCGGCGGCTCCCTGGCAACTACTCCTCCACCACCCACTCGCGTCTCCGTGCTGCGTAAGTAAAGTACACCACTTTGTTTTGTACAGCACTGTATAGCTCTCCATTTTTACCCTTGTCAGTCTCTCTCTCTCTCTCTTTCTCTCTTCCTCTCCCCCTCCCTCTCTCTTTTTCGCCCTCTGTCTGTGTTTGTTTTTTGTTGTTATAGACGCTCTGTTCAAGATTTATGGTGTGTACACACTAGGTGATAAAGTGGGCGACTCAGGGAGCATATCGTGTAGTGTGTACGCACCATTACAAGTTTATTTGTTTCCAAATTGTTTTGATGGAAACTGTTCTTTTTCCACAGTCCCAGCTCCAGCAACACCAACACCCACTGGCGGCGTCTCCCCGGTGACTACTCCTCCTCCACCCACTCGCGTCTCCGTGCTGCGTAAGTAAAGTACACCACTTTGTTTAGTACAGCACTGTATCGCTCTCCTTTTTTTCCCTTGTAAGTCTCTCTCTCTCTCTTTCTTTCTCTCTTCCTCTCTTCCTCTCCCCCTCCCTCTCTCTTTTTCTCCCTCTGTCTGTGTTTGTTTTTTGTTGTTATAGAGGCTCTGTTCAAGATTTATGGTGCGTACACACTAGGCATTAAAGTTGGCGACTCAGTGAGCATATCAAGTAGTGTGTACGCACCATTACACAGTTTATTTGTTTCCAAATGGTTTTGATGGAAACTGTTCTTTTTCCGCAGTCCCAGCACCAGCAACACCAACACCCACTGGCGGCGGCTCCCCGGCAACTTCTCCTCCACCACCCACTCGCGTCTCCGTGCCGCGTAAGTAAAGTACACCACTTTGTTTTGTACAGCACTGTATAGCTCTCCATTTTTACCTTTGTCAGTCTCTCTCTCTCTCTTTCTCTCTTCCTCTCCCTCTTCCTCTCTCTTTTTCGCCCTCTGTCTGTGTTTGTTTTTTGTTGTTATAGAAGCTCTGTTCAAGATTTATGGTGTGTACACACTAGGTGATAAAGTGGGCGACTCAGGGAGCATATCGTGTAGTGTGTACGCACCATTACAAGTTTATTTGTTTCCAAATGGTTTTGATGGAAACTGTTCTTTTTCCACAGTCCCAGCACCAGCAACACCAACACCCACTAGCGGCGTCTCCCCGGCGACTACTCCTCCTCCACCCATTCGCGTCTCCGTGCTGCGTAAGTAAAGTACCCCAATTTGTTTTGTACAGCACTGTATCGTTCTCCATTTTTATACTTGTAAGTCTCTTTCTATCTCTCTCTCTCTCTATCTCTCTCTTTCTCTCTTCCTCTAACCCTCCCTCTCTCTTTTTCTCCCTCTGTCTGTGTTTGTTTTTTGTTGTTATAGAGGCTCTGTTCAAGATTGATGGTGCCTACACACTAGGCGATAAAGTGGGCGACTCAGGGAGCATATCTTGTAGTGTGTACGCACCATTACACAGTTTATTTGTTTCCAAATGGTTTTGATGGAAACTGTTCTTTTTCCACAGTCCCAGCACCAGCAACACCAACACCCACTGGCGGTGTCTCACCGGCCACTACTCCTCCACCACCCACTCGCGTCTCCATGCCGCGTAAGTAAAGTACACCACTTTGTTTTGTACAGCACTGTATCGCTCTGCTTTTTTACCCTTGTCAGTCTCTCTCTCTCTTTCTCTCTTCCTCTCCACCTCCCTCTCTCTTTTTCTCCATCTGTCTGTGTTTGTTTTTTGTTGTTAAAGAGGCTCTGTTCAAAATTTATGGTGCGTACACACTAGGCGATAAAGTGGGCGACTCAGGGAGCATATCGTGTAGTGTGTACGCACCATTACACAGTTTATTTGTTTCCAAATGGTTTTGATGGAAACTGTTCTTTTTCCACAGTCCCAGCACCAGCAACACCAACACCCACTGGCGGCATCTCCCCGGCGACTACTCCTCCACCACCCACTAGCGTCTCCGTGCCGCGTAAGTAAAGTACACCACTTTGTTTTGTACAGCACTGTATCGCTCTCCTTTTTTACCCTTGTCAGTCTCTCTCTCTCTCTTTCTCTCTTCCTCTCCCCCTCCCTCTCTCTTTTTCTCCCTCTGTCTGTGTTTGTTTTTTGTTATTATAGAGGCTCAGTTCAAGATTTATGATGCGCACACACTAGGCGATAAAGTGGGCGACTCAGGGAGCATATCGTGTAGTGTGTACGCACCATTACAAGTTTATTTGTTTCCAAATGGTTTTGATGGAAACTGTTCTATTTCCACAGTCCCAGCACCAGCAACACCAACACCCACTGGCGGCGTCTCCCCGGCGACTACTCCTCCTCCACCCACTCACGTCTCCGTGCTGCGTAAGTAAAGTACACCACTTTGTTTTGTACAGCACTGTATCGCTCTCCTTTTTTACACTTGTCAGTCTCTTTCTCTCTCTCTCTCTATCTCTCTCTTTCTCTCTTCCTCCACCCCTCCCTCTCTCTTTTTCTCCCTCTGTCTGTGTTTGTTTTTTGTTGTTATAGAGGCTCTGTTCAATATTGATGGTGCCTACACACTAGGCGATAAAGTGGGCGACTCAGGGAGCATATCTTGTAGTGTGTACGCACCATTACAGTTTATTTGTTTCCAAATGGTTTTGATGGAAACTGTTCTTTTTCCACAGTCCCAGCACCAGCAACACCAACACCCACTGGCGCGTCTCACCGGCCACTACTCCTCCACCACCCACTCGCGTCTCCATGCCGCATAAGTAAAGTACACCACTTTGTTTTGTACAGCACTGTATCGCTCTCCTTTTTTACCCTTGTCAGTCTCTCTCTCTCTCTCTTTCTCTCTTCCTCTCCCCCTCCCTCTCTCTTTTTCTCCCTCTGTCTGTGTTTGTTTTTTGTTGTTATAGAGGCTCTGTTCAAAATTTATGGTGCGTACACACTAGGCGATAAAGTGGGCGACTCAGGGAGCATATCGTGTAGTGTGTACGCACCATTACACAGTTTATTTGTTTCCAAATGGTTTTGAAGGAAACTGTTCTTTTTCCACAGTCCCAGCACCAGCAACACCAACACCCACTGGTGGCGTCTACCCGGCAATGACTCCTCCACCTCCCACTCGTGTCTCCGTGCCGCATAAGTAAAGTACACCACTTTATTTTGTACAGCACTGTATCGCTCTCCTTTTTTACCCTTGTCAGTCTCTCTCTCTCTCTCTCTTTCTCTCTTCCTCTCCCCCTCCCTCTCTCTTTTTCGCCCTCTGTCTGTGTTTGTTTTTTGTTGTTATAGATGCTCTGTTCAAGATTTATGGTGCGTACACACTAGGTGATAAAGTGGGCGACTCAGGGAGCATATCGTGTAGTGTGTACGCACCATTACAAGTTTATTTGTTTCCAAATGGTTTTGATGGAAACTGTTCTTTTTCCACAGTCCCAGCTCCAGCAACACCAACACCCACTGGCGGCGTCTCCCCGGTGACTACTCCTCCTCCACCCACTCGCGTCTCCGTGCTGCGTAAGTAAAGTACACCACTTTGTTTAGTACAGCACTGTATCGCTCTCCTTTTTTACCCTTGTAAGTCTCTCTCTCTCTCTCTCTCTTTCTCTCTTCCTCTCTTCCTCTCCCCCTCCCTCTCTCTTTTTCTCCCTCTGTCTGTGTTTGTTTTTTGTTGTTATAGAGGCTCTGTTCAAGATTTATGGTGCGCACACACTAGGCGTTAAAGTTGGCGACTCAGGAAGCATATCAAGTAGTGTGTACGCACCATCACACAGTTTATTTGTTTCCAAATGGTTTTGATGGAAACTGTTCTTTTTCCGCAGTCCCAGCACCAGCAACACCAACACCCACTGGCGGCGGCTCCCTGGCAACTACTCCTCCACCACCCCACTCGCGTCTCCGTGCCGCGTAAGTAAAGTACACCACTTTGTTTTGTACAGCACTGTATAGCTCTCCATTTTTACCATTGTCAGTCTCTCTCTCTCTCTCTCTATTTCTCTCTTCCTCTCCCCCTCCCTCTCTCTTTTTCTCCCTCTGTCTGTGTTTGTTTTTTGTTGTTATAGAGGCTCTGTTCAAAATTTATGGTGCGTACACACTAGGCGATAAAGTGGGCGACTCAGGGAGCATATCGTGTAGTGTGTACGCACCATTACACAGTTTATTTGTTTCCAAATGGTTTTGAAGGAAACTGTTCTTTTTCCACAGTCCCAGCACCAGCAACACCAACACCCACTGGTGGCGTCTACCCGGCAACGACTCCTCCACCACCCACTCGTGTCTCTGTGCCGCATAAGTAAAGTACACCACTTTATTTTGTACAGCACTGTATCGCTCTCCTTTTTTACCCTTGTCAGTCTCTCTCTCTCTCTCTCTTTCTCTCTTCCTCTCGCCCTCCCTGTCTCTTTTTCTCCCTCTGTCTGTGATTGTTTTTTGTTGTTATAGAGGCTCTGTTCAAGATTTATGGTGCGTACACACTAGGCGATAAAGTGGGCGACTCAGGGAGCATATCGTGTAGTGTGTACGCACCATTACACAGTTTATTTGTTTCCAAATGGTTTTGATCGAAACTGTTCTTTTTCCACAGTCCCAGCACCAGCAACACCAACATCCACTGGCGGTGTCTCACCGGCCACTACTCCTCCACCACCCACTCGCGTCTCCATGCCGCGTAAGTAAAGTACACCACTTTGTTTTGTACAGCACTGTATCGCTCTGCTTTTTTACCCTTGTCAGTCTCTCTCTCTCTTTCTCTCTTCCTCTCCACCTCCCTCTCTCTTTTTCTCCATCTGTCTGTGTTTGTTTTTTGTTGTTAAAGAGGCTCTGTTCAAAATTTATGGTGCGTACACACTAGGCGATAAAGTGGGCGACTCAGGGAGCATATCGTGTAGTGTGTACGCACCATTACACAGTTTATTTGTTTCCAAATGGTTTTGATGGAAACTGTTCTTTTTCCACAGTCCCAGCACCAGCAACACCAACACCCACTGGCGGCATCTCCCCGGCGACTACTCCTCCACCACCCACTAGCGTCTCCGTGCCGCGTAAGTAAAGTACACCACTTTGTTTTGTACAGCACTGTATCGCTCTCCTTTTTTACCCTTGTCAGTCTCTCTCTCTCTCTTTCTCTCTTCCTCTCCCCCTCCCTCTCTCTTTTTCTCCCTCTGTCTGTGTTTGTTTTTTGTTATTATAGAGGCTCAGTTCAAGATTTATGATGCGCACACACTAGGCGATAAAGTGGGCGACTCAGGGAGCATATCGTGTAGTGTGTACGCACCATTACAAGTTTATTTGTTTCCAAATGGTTTTGATGGAAACTGTTCTATTTCCACAGTCCCAGCACCAGCAACACCAACACCCACTGGCGGCGTCTCCCCGGCGACTACTCCTCCTCCACCCACTCACGTCTCCGTGCTGCGTAAGTAAAGTACACCACTTTGTTTTGTACAGCACTGTATCGCTCTCCTTTTTTACACTTGTCAGTCTCTTTCTCTCTCTCTCTCTATCTCTCTCTTTCTCTCTTCCTCCACCCCTCCCTCTCTCTTTTTCTCCCTCTGTCTGTGTTTGTTTTTTGTTGTTATAGAGGCTCTGTTCAATATTGATGGTGCCTACACACTAGGCGATAAAGTGGGCGACTCAGGGAGCATATCTTGTAGTGTGTACGCACCATTACAGTTTATTTGTTTCCAAATGGTTTTGATGGAAACTGTTCTTTTTCCACAGTCCCAGCACCAGCAACACCAACACCCACTGGCGCGTCTCACCGGCCACTACTCCTCCACCACCCACTCGCGTCTCCATGCCGCATAAGTAAAGTACACCACTTTGTTTTGTACAGCACTGTATCGCTCTCCTTTTTTACCCTTGTCAGTCTCTCTCTCTCTCTCTTTCTCTCTTCCTCTCCCCCTCCCTCTCTCTTTTTCTCCCTCTGTCTGTGTTTGTTTTTTGTTGTTATAGAGGCTCTGTTCAAAATTTATGGTGCGTACACACTAGGCGATAAAGTGGGTGACTCAGGGAGCATATCGTGTAGTGTGTACGCACCATTACACAGTTTATTTGTTTCCAAATGGTTTTGAAGGAAACTGTTCTTTTTCCACAGTCCCAGCACCAGCAACACCAACACCCACTGGTGGCGTCTACCCGGCAATGACTCCTCCACCTCCCACTCGTGTCTCCGTGCCGCATAAGTAAAGTACACCACTTTATTTTGTACAGCACTGTATCGCTCTCCTTTTTTACCCTTGTCAGTCTCTCTCTCTCTCTCTCTTTCTCTCTTCCTCTCCCCCTCCCTCTCTCTTTTTCGCCCTCTGTCTGTGTTTGTTTTTTGTTGTTATAGACGCTCTGTTCAAGATTTATGGTGCGTACACACTAGGTGATAAAGTGGGCGACTCAGGGAGCATATCGTGTAGTGTGTACGCACCATTACAAGTTTATTTGTTTCCAAATGGTTTTGATGGAAACTGTTCTTTTTCCACAGTCCCAGCTCCAGCAACACCAACACCCACTGGCGGCGTCTCCCCGGTGACTACTCCTCCTCCACCCACTCGCGTCTCCGTGCTGCGTAAGTAAAGTACACCACTTTGTTTAGTACAGCACTGTATCGCTCTCCTTTTTTACCCTTGTAAGTCTCTCTCTCTCTCTCTCTCTTTCTCTCTTCCTCTCTTCCTCTCCCCCTCCCTCTCTCTTTTTCTCCCTCTGTCTGTGTTTGTTTTTTGTTGTTATAGAGGCTCTGTTCAAGATTTATGGTGCGTACACACTAGGCATTAAAGTTGGCGACTCAGGGAGCATATCAAGTAGTGTGTACGCACCATTACACAGTTTATTTGTTTCCAAATGGTTTTGATGGAAACTGTTCTTTTTCCGCAGTCCCAGCACCAGCAACACCAACACCCACTGGTGGCGGCTCCCCGGCAACTACTCCTCCACCACCCACTCGCGTCTCCGTGCCGCGTAAGTAAAGTACACCACTTTGTTTTGTACAGCACTGTATAGCTCTCCATTTTTACCCTTGTCAGTCTCTCTCTCTCTCTTTCTCTCTTCCTCTCCCTCTCCCTCTCTCTTTTTTGCCCTCTGTCTGTGTTTGTTTTTTGTTGTTATAGAAGCTCTGTTCAAGATTTATGGTGTGTACACACTAGGTGATAAAGTGGGCGACTCAGGGAGCATATCGTGTAGTGTGTACGCACCATTATAAGTTTATTTGTTTCCAAATGGTTTTGATGGAAACTGTTCTTTTTCCACAGTCCCAGCACCAGCAACACCAACACCCACTAGCGGCATCTCCCCGGCGACTACTCCTCCTCCACCCATTCGCGTCTCCGTGCTGCGTAAGTAAAGTACCCCAATTTGTTTTGTACAGCACTGTATCGCTCTCCATTTTTATACTTGTAAGTCTCTTTCTATCTCTCTCTCTATCTCTCTCTTTCTCTCTTCCTCTAACCCTCCCTCTCTCTTTTTCTCCCTCTGTCTGTGTTTGTTTTTTGTTGTTATAGAGGCTCTGTTCAAGATTGATGGTGCCTACACACTAGGCGATAAAGTGGGCGACTCAGGGAGCATATCGTGTAGTGTGTACGCACCATTACACAGTTTATTTGTTTCCAAATGGTTTTGATGGAAACTGTTCTTTTTCCACAGTCCCAGCACCAGCAACACCAACACCTACTGGCGGCGTCTCCCCGGCGACTACTCCACCACCACCCACTCGTGTCTCCGTGCCTCATAAGTAAAGTACACCACTTTGTTTTGTACAGCACTGTATCGCTCTCCTTTTTTACCTTTGTCAGTCTCTCTCTCAGTTTCTCTCTTCCTCTCCCCCTCCCTCTCTCTTTTTGTCCCTCTGTCTGTGTTTGTTTTTTGTTGTTATAGAGGCTCTGTTCAAAATTTATGGTGCGTACACACTAGGCGATAAAGTGTGCGACTCAGGGAGCATATCGTGTAGTGTGTACGCACCATTACACAGTTTATTTGTTTCCAAATGGTTTTGAAGGAAACTGTTCTTTTTCCACAGTCCCAGCACCAGCAACACCAACACCCACTGGTGGCGTCTACCAGGCAACGACTCCTCCACCACCCACTCGTGTCTCCGTGCCGCATAAGTAAAGTACACCACTTTATTTTGTACAGCACTGTATCGCTCTCCTTTTTTACCCTTGTCAGTCTCTCTCTCTCTCTTTCTCTCTTCCTCTCCCCCTCCCTCTCTCTTTTTCTCCCTCTGTCTGTGATTGTTTTTTGTTGTTATAGAGGCTCTGTTCAAGATTTATGGTGCGTACACACTAGGCAATAAAGTGGGCAACTCAGGGAGCATATCGTGTAGTGTGTACGCACATTACACAGTTTATTTGTTTCCAAATGGTTTTGAAGGAAACTGTTCTTTTTCCACAGTCCCAGCACCAGCAACACCAACACCCACTGGTGGCGTCTACCCGGCAATGACTCCTCCTCCACCCATTCGCGTCTCCGTGCTGCGTAAGTAAAGTACCCCAATTTGTTTTGTACAGCACTGTATCGCTCTCCATTTTTATACTTGTAAGTCTCTTTCTATCTCTCTCTCTTTCTCTCTTCCTCTCCCCCTCCCTCTCTCTTTTTCTCCCTCTGTCTGTGATTGTTTTTTGTTGTTATAGAGGCTCTGTTCAAGATTTATGGTGCGTACACACTAGGCGATAAAGTGGGCAACTCAGGGAGCATATCGTGTAGTGTGTACGCACCATTACACAGTTTATTTGTTTCCAAATGGTTTTGATGGAAACTGTTCTTTTTCCACAGTACCAGCACCAGCAACACCAACACCCACTGGCGGCATCTCACCGGCCACTACTCCTCCACCACCCACTCGCGTCTCCATGCCGCGTAAGTAAAGTACACCACTTTGTTTTGTACAGCACTGTATCGCTCTCCTTTTTTACCCTTGTCAGTCTCTCTCTCTCTCTCTTTCTCTCTTCCTCTCCCCCTCCCTCTCTCTTTTTCTCCCTCTGTCTGTGTTTGTTTTTTATTGTTAAAGAGGCTCTGTTCAAAATTTATGGTGCGTACACACTAGGCGATAAAGTGGGCGACTCAGGGAGCATATCGTGTAGTGTGTACGCACCATTACACAGTTTATTTGTTTCCAAATGGTTTTGATGGAAACTGTTCTTTTTCCACAGTCCCAGCACCAGCAACACCAACACCCACTGGCGGCATCTCCCCGTTGACTACTCCTCCACCACCCACTCGCGTCTCCGTGCCGCGTAAGTAAAGTACACCACTTTGTTTTGTACAGCACTGTATCGCTCTCCTTTTTTACCCTTGTCAGTCTCTCTCTCTCTCTCTTTCTCTCTTCCTCTTCCCCTCCCTCTCTCTTTTTCTCCCTCTGTCTGTGTTTGTTTTTTGTTATTATAGAGGCTCAGTTCAAGATTTATGATGCGCACACACTAGGTTTTAAAGTTGGCGACTCAGGAAGCATATCAAGTAGTGTGTACGCACCATTACACAGTTTATTTGTTTCCAAATGGTTTTGATGGAAACTGTTCTTTTTCCACAGTCCCAGCACCAGCAACACCAACACCCACTGGCGGCGTCTCCCCGGCGACTACTCCACCACCACCCACTCGTGTCTCCGTGCCTCATAAGTAAAGTACACCACTTTGTTTTGTACAGCCCTGTATCGCTCTCCTTTTTTACCTTTGTCAGTCTCTCTCTCAGTTTCTCTCTTCCTCTCCCCCTCCCTCTCTCTTTTTGTCCCTCTGTCTGTGTTTGTTTTTTGTTGTTATAGAGGCTCTGTTCAAAATTTATGGTGCGTACACACTAGGCGATAAAGTGTGCGACTCAGGGAGCATATCGTGTAGTGTGAACGCACCATTACACAGTTTATTTGTTTCCAAATGGTTTTGAAGGAAACTGTTCTTTTTCCACAGTCCCAGCACCAGCAACACCAACACCCACTGGTGGCGTCTACCCGGCAACGACTCCTCCACCACCCACTCGTGTCTCCATGCCGCATAAGTAAAGTACACCACTTTATTTTGTACAGCACTGTATCGCTCTCCTTTTTTACCCTTGTCAGTCTCTCTCTCTCTCTCTTTCTCTCTTCCTCTCCCCCTCCCTCTCTCTTTTTCTCCCTCTGTCTGTGATTGTTTTTTGTTGTTATAGAGGCTCTGTTCAAGATTTATGGTGCGTACACACTAGGCGATAAAGTGGGCAACTCAGGGAGCATATCGTGTAGTGTGTACGCACCATTACACAGTTTATTTGTTTCCAAATGGTTTTGAAGGAAACTGTTCTTTTTCCACAGTCCCAGCACCAGCAACACCAACACCCACTGGTGGCGTCTACCCGGCAACGACTCCTCCACCACCCACTCGTGTCTCCGTGCCGCATAAGTAAAGTACACCACTTTATTTTGTGCAGCACTGTATCGCTCTCCTTTTTTACCCTTGTCAGTCTCTCTCTCTCTCTTTCTCTCTTCCTCTCCCCCTCCCTCTCTCTTTTTCTCCCTCTGTCTGTGATTGTTTTTTGTTGTTATAGAGGCTCTGTTCAAGATTTATGGTGCGTACACACTAGGCGATAAAGTGGGCAACTCAGGGAGCATATCGTGTAGTGTGTACGCACCATTACACAGTTTATTTGTTTCCAAATGGTTTTGATGGAAACTGTTCTTTTTCCACAGTACCAGCACCAGCAACACCAACACCCACTGGCGGCATCTCACCGGCCACTACTCCTCCACCACCCACTCGCGTCTCCATGCCGCGTAAGTAAAGTACACCACTTTGTTTTGTACAGCACTGTATCGCTCTCCTTTTTTACCCTTGTCAGTCTCTCTCTCTCTCTCTTTCTCTCTTCCTCTCCCCCTCCCTCTCTCTTTTTCTCCCTCTGTCTGTGTTTGTTTTTTATTGTTAAAGAGGCTCTGTTCAAAATTTATGGTGCGTACACACTAGGCGATAAAGTGGGCGACTCAGGGAGCATATCGTGTACTGTGTACGCACCATTACACAGTTTATTTGTTTCCAAATGGTTTTGATGGAAACTGTTCTTTTTCCACAGTCCCAGCACCAGCAACACCAACACCCACTGGCGGCATCTCCCCGTTGACTACTCCTCCACCACCCACTCGCGTCTCCGTGCCGCGTAAGTAAAGTACACCACTTTGTTTTGTACAGCACTGTATCGCTCTCCTTTTTTGCCCTTGTCAGTCTCTCTCTCTCTCTCTCTTTCTCTCTTCCTCTCCCCCTCCCTCTCTCTTTTTCTCCCTCTGTCTGTGTTTGTTTTTTGTTGTTATAGAGGCTCTGTTCAAGATTTATGGTGCGCACACACTAGGCGTTAAAGTTGGCGACTCAGGAAGCATATCAAGTAGTGTGTACGCACCATTACACAGTTTATTTGTTTCCAAATGGTTTTGATGGAAACTGTTCTTTTTCCACAGTCCCAGCACCAGCAACACCAACACCCACTGGCAGTGTCTCACCGGCCACTACTCCTCCGCCACCCACTCGCGTCTCCATGCCGCGTAAGTAAAGTACACCACTTTGTTTTGTACAGCACTGTATCGCTCTGCTTTTTTACCCTTGTCAGTCTCTCTCTCTCTTTCTCTCTTTCTCTCTTCCTCTCCCCCTCCCTCTCTCTTTTTCTCCCTCTGTCTGTGTTTGTTTTTTGTTGTTATAGAGGCTCTGTTCAAAATTTATGGTGCGTACACACTAGGCGATAAAGTGGGCGACTCAGGGAGCATATCGTGTAGTGTGTACGCACCATTACACAGTTTATTTGTTTCCAAATGGTTTTGAAGGAAACTGTTCTTTTTCCACAGTCCCAGCACCAGCAACACCAACACCCACTGGTGGCGTCTACCCGGCAACGACTCCTCCACCACCCAGTCGTGTCTCCGTGCCGCATAAGTAAAGTACACCACTTTATTTTGTACAGCACTGTATCGCTCTCCTTTTTTACCCTTGTCAGTCTCTCTCTCTCTCTCTCTTTCTCTCTTCCTCTCGCCCTCCCTGTCTCTTTTTCTCCCTCTGTCTGTGATTGTTTTTTGTTGTTATAGAGGCTCTGTTCAAGATTTATGGTGCGTACACACTAGGCGATAAAGTGGGCGACTCAGGGAGCATATCGTGTAGTGTGTACGCACCATTACACAGTTTATTTGTTTCCAAATGGTTTTGATGGAAACTGTTCTTTTTCCACAGTCCCAGCACCAGCAACACCAACACCCACTGGCAGCATCTCCCCGACGACTACTCCTCCACCACCCACTAGCGTCTCCGTGCCGCGTAAGTAAAGTACACCACTTTGTTTTGTACAGCACTGTATCGCTCTCCTTTTTTACCCTTGTCAGTCTCTCTCTCTCTCTTTCTCTCTTCCTCTCCCACTCCCTCTCTCTTTTTCTCCCTCTGTCTGTGTTTGTTTTTTGTTATTATAGAGGCTCAGTTCAAGATTTATGATGCGCACACACTAGGCGATAAAGTGGGCGACTCAGGGAGCATATCGTGTAGTTTGTACGCACCATTACAAGTTTAATTGTTTCCAAATGGTTTTGATGGAAACTGTTCTATTTCCACAGTCCCAGCACCAGCAACACAAACACCCACTGGCGGCGTCTCCCCGGCGACTACTCCTCCTCCACCCACTCGCGTCTCCGTGCTGCGTAAGTAAAGTACACCACTTTGTTTTGTACAGCACTGTATCGCTCTCCTTTTTTACCCTTGTCAGTCTCTCTCTCTCTCTCTCTTTCTCTCTTCCTCTCTTCCTCTCCCCCTCCCTCTCTCTTTTTCTCCCTCTGTCTGTGTTTGTTTTTTGTTGTTATAGAGGCTCTGTTCAATATTGATGGTGCCTACACACTAGGCGATAAAGTGGGCGACTCAGGGAGCATATCTTGTAGTGTGTACGCACCATTACAGTTTATTTGTTTCCAAATGGTTTTGATGGAAACTGTTCTTTTTCCACAGTCCCAGCACCAGCAACACCAACACCCACTGGCGGCGTCTCACCGGCCACTACTCCTCCACCACCCACTCGCGTCTCCATGCCGCATAAGTAAAGTACACCACTTTGTTTTGTACAGCACTGTATCGCTCTCCTTTTTTACCCTTGTCAGTCTCTCTCTCTCTCTCTTTCTCTCTTCCTCTCCCCCTCCCTCTCTCTTTTTCTCCCTCTGTCTGTGTTTGTTTTTTGTTGTTATAGAGGCTCTGTTCAAAATTTATGGTGCGTACACACTAGGCGATAAAGTGGGCGACTCAGGGAGCATATCGTGTAGTGTGTACGCACCATTACACAGTTTATTTGTTTCCAAATGGTTTTGAAGGAAACTGTTCTTTTTCCACAGTCCCAGCACCAGCAACACCAACACCCACTGGTGGCGTCTACCCGGCAATGACTCCTCCACCTCCCACTCGTGTCTCCGTGCCGCATAAGTAAAGTACACCACTTTATTTTGTACAGCACTGTATCGCTCTCCTTTTTTACCCTTGTCAGTCTCTCTCTCTCTCTCTCTCTTTCTCTCTTCCTCTCCCCCTCCCTCACTCTTTTTCTCCCTCTGTCTGTGATTGTTTTTTGTTGTTATAGAGGCTCTGTTCAAGATTTATGGTGCATACACACTAGGCATTAAAGTTGGCGACTCAGGGAGCATATCAAGTAGTGTGTACGCACCATTACACAGTTTATTTGTTTCCAAATGGTTTTGATGGAAACTGTTTTTATTCCGCAGTCCCAGCACCAGCAACACCAACACCCACTGGCGGCGGCTCCCCGGCAACTACTCCTCCACCACCCACTCGCGTCTCCGTGCTGCGTAAGTAAAGTACACCACTTTGTTTTGTACAGCACTGTATAGCTCTCCATTTTTACCCTTGTCAGTCTCTCTCTCTCTCTCTCTCTTTCTCTCTTCCTCTCCCCCTCCCTCTCTCTTTTTCGCCCTCTGTCTGTGTTTGTTTTTTGTTGTTATAGACGCTCTGTTCAAGATTTATGATGCGTACACACTAGGTGATAAAGTGGGCGACTCAGGGAGCATATCGTGTAGTGTGTGTACGCACCATTACAAGTTTATTTGTTTCCAAATGGTTTTGATGGAAACTGTTCTTTTTCCACAGTCCCAGCTCCAGCAACACCAACACCCACTGGCGGCGTCTCCCCGGTGACTACTCCTCCTCCACCCACTCGCGTCTCCGTGCTGCGTAAGTAAAGTACACCACTTTGTTTAGTTCAGCACTGTATCGCTCTCCTTTTTTACCCTTGTAAGTCTCTCTCTCTCTCTCTCTCTCTCTCTCTTTCTCTCTTCCTCTCTTCCTCTCCCCCTCCCTCTCTCTTTTTCTCCCTCTGTCTGTTTTTGTTTTTTGTTGTTATAGAGGCTCTGTTCAAGATTTATGGTGCGTACACACTAGGCATTAAAGTTGGCGACTCAGGGAGCATATCAAGTAGTGTGTACGCACCATTACACAGTTTATTTGTTTCCAAATGGTTTTGATGGAAACTGTTCTTTTTCCGCAGTCCCAGCACCAGCAACACCAACACCCACTGGCGGCGGCTGCCCGGCAACTACTCCTCCACCACCCACTCACGTCTCCGTGCCGCGTAAGTAAAGTACACCACTTTGTTTTGTACAGCACTGTATAGCTCTCCATTTTTACCCTTGTCAGTCTCTCTCTCTCTCTTTCTCTCTTCCTCTCCCTCTCCCTCTCTCTTTTTCGCCCTCTGTCTGTGTTTGTTTTTTGTTGTTATAGAAGCTCTGTTCAAGATTTATGGTGTGTACACACTAGGTGATAAAGTGGGCGACTCAGGGAGCATATCGTGTAGTGTGTACGCACCATTACAAGTTTATTTGTTTCCAAATGGTTTTGATGGAAACTGTTCTTTTTCCACAGTCCCAGCACCAGCAACACCAACACCCACTAGCGGCGTCTCCCCGGCGACTACTCCTCCTCCACCCATTCGCGTCTCCGTGCTGCGTAAGTAAAGTACCCCAATTTGTTTTGTACAGCACTGTATCGCTCTCCATTTTTATACTTGTAAGTCTCTTTCTATCTCTCTCTCTCTCTATCTCTCTCTTTCTCTCTTCCTCTAACCCTCCCTCTCTCTTTTTCTCCCTCTGTCTGTGTTTGTTTTTTGTTGTTATAGAGGCTCTGTTCAAGATTGATGGTGCCTACACACTAGGCGATAAAGTGGGCGACTCAGGGAGCATATCGTGTAGTGTGTACGCACCATTACACAGTTTATTTGTTTCCAAATGGTTTTGATGGAAACTGTTCTTTTTCCACAGTCCCAGCACCAGCAACACCAACACCCACTGGCGGCGTCTCCCCGGCGACTACTCCACCACCACCCACTCGTGTCTCCGTGCCTCATAAGTAAAGTACACCACTTTGTTTTGTACAGCACTGTATCGCTCTCCTTTTTTACCTTTGTCAGTCTCTCTCTCAGTTTCTCTCTTCCTCTCCCCCTCCCTCTCTCTTTTTGCCCCTTTGTCTGTGTTTGTTTTTTGTTGTTATAGAGGCTCTGTTCAAAATTTATGGTGCGTACACACTAGGCGATAAAGTGTGCGACTCAGGGACCATATCGTGTAGTGTGTACGCACCATTACACAGTTTATTTGTTTCCAAATGGTTTTGAAGGAAACTGTTCTTTTTCCACAGTCCCAGCACCAGCAACACCAACACCCACTGGTGGCGTCTACCCGGCAACGACTCCTCCACCACCCACTCGTGTCTCCATGCCGCATAAGTAAAGTACACCACTTTATTTTGTACAGCACTGTATCGCTCTCCTTTTTTACCCTTGTCAGTCTCTCTCTCTCTCTCTTTCTCTCTTCCTCTCCCCCTCCCTCTCTCTTTTTCTCCCTCTGTCTGTGATTGTTTTTTGTTGTTATAGAGGCTCTGTTCAAGATTTATGGTGCGTACACACTAGGCGATAAAGTGGGCAACTCAGGGAGCATATCGTGTAGTGTGTACGCACCATTACACAGTTTATTTGTTTCCAAATGGTTTTGATGGAAACTGTTCTTTTTCCACAGTACCAGCACCAGCAACACCAACACCCACTGGCGGCATCTCACCGGCCACTACTCCTCCACCACCCACTCGTGTCTCCATGCCGCGTAAGTAAAGTACACCACTTTGTTTTGTACAGCACTGTATCGCTCTCCTTTTTTACCCTTGTCAGTCTCTCTCTCTCTCTCTTTCTCTCTTCCTCTCCCCCTCCCTCTCTCTTTTTCTCCCTCTGTCTGTGTTTGTTTTTTATTGTTAAAGAGGCTCTGTTCAAAATTTATGGTGCGTACACACTAGGCGATAAAGTGGGCGACTCAGGGAGCATATCGTGTAGTGTGTACGCACCATTACACAGTTTATTTGTTTCCAAATGGTTTTGATGGAAACTGTTCTTTTTCCACAGTCCCAGCACCAGCAACACCAACACCCACTGGCGGCATCTCCCCGTTGACTACTCCTCCACCACCCACTCGCGTCTCCGTGCCGCGTAAGTAAAGTACACCACTTTGTTTTGTACAGCACTGTATCGCTCTCCTTTTTTACCCTTGTCAGTCTCTCTCTCTCTCTCTCTCTCTCTCTCTTTCTCTCTTCCTCTTCCCCTCCCTCTCTCTTTTTCTCCCTCTGTCTGTGTTTGTTTTTTGTTATTATAGAGGCTCAGTTCAAGATTTATGATGCGCACACACTAGGCGATAAAGTGGGCGACTCAGGGAGCATATCGTGTAGTGTGTACGCATCATTACAAGTTTATTTGTTTCCAAATGGTTTTGATGGAAACTGTTCTATTTCCACAGTCCCAGCACCAGCAACACAAACACCCACTGGCGGCGTCTCCCCGGCGACTACTCCTCCTCCACCCACTCGCGTCTCCGTGCTGCGTAAGTAAAGTACACCACTTTGTTTTGTACAGCACTGTATCGCTCTCCTTTTTTACCCTTGTCAGTCTCTCTCTCTCTCTCTCTTTCTCTCTTCCTCTCTTCCTCTCCCCCTCCCTCTCTCTTTTTCTCCCTCTGTCTGTGTTTGTTTTTTGTTGTTATAGAGGCTCTGTTCAAGATTTATGGTGCGCACACACTAGGCGTTAAAGTTGGCGACTCAGGAAGCATATCAAGTAGTGTGTACGCACCATTACACAGTTTATTTGTTTCCAAATGGTTTTGATGGAAACTGTTCTTTTTCCACAGTCCCAGCACCAGCAACACCAACACCCACTGGCGGCGGCTCCCTGGCAACTACTCCTCCACCACCCCACTCGCGTCTCTGTGCCACGTAAGTAAAGTACACCACTTTGTTTTGTACAGCACTGTATAGCTCTCCATTTTTACCATTGTCAGTCTCTCTCTCTCTCTCTCTCTTTCTCTCTTCCTCTCCCCCTCCCTCTCTCTTTTTCTCCCTCTGTCTGTGTTTGTTTTTTGTTGTTATAGAGGCTCTGTTCAAAATTTATGGTGCGTACACACTAGGCGATAAAGTGGGCGACTCAGGGAGCATATCGTGTAGTGTGTATGCACCATTACACAGTTTATTTGTTTCCAAATGGTTTTGAAGGAAACTGTTCTTTTTCCACAGTCCCAGCACCAGCAACACCAACACCCACTGGTGGCGTCTACCCGGCAACGACTCCTCCACCACCCAGTCGTGTCTCCGTGCCGCATAAGTAAAGTACACCACTTTATTTTGTACAGCACTGTATCGCTCTCCTTTTTTACCCTTGTCAGTCTCTCTCTCTCTCTCTCTTTCTCTCTTCCTCTCGACCTCCCTGTCTCTTTTTCTCCCTCTGTCTGTGATTGTTTTTTGTTGTTATATTGGCTCTGTTCAAGATTTATGTTGCGTACACACTAGGCGATAAAGTGGGTGACTCAGGGAGCATATCGTGTAGTGTGTACGCACCATTACACAGTTTATTTGTTTCCAAATGGTTTTGATGGAAACTGTTCTTTTTCCACAGTCCCAGCACCAGCAACACCAACACCCACTGGCGGTGTCTCACCGGCCACTACTCCTCCACCACCCACTCGCGTCTCCATGCCGCGTAAGTAAAGTACACCACTTTGTTTTGTACAGCACTGTATCGCTCTGCTTTTTTACCCTTGTCAGTCTCTCTCTCTCTTTCTCTCTTCCTCTCCACCTCCCTCTCTCTTTTTCTCCATCTGTCTGTGTTTGTTTTTTGTTGTTAAAGAGGCTCTGTTCAAAATTTATGGTGCGTACACACTAGGCGATAAAGTGGGCGACTCAGGGAGCATATCGTGTAGTGTGTACGCACCATTACACAGTTTATTTGTTTCCAAATGGTTTTGATGGAAACTGTTCTTTTTCCACAGTCCCAGCACCAGCAACACCAACACCCACTGGCAGCATCTCCCCGGCGACTACTCCTCCACCACCCACTAGCGTCTCCGTGCCGCGTAAGTAAAGTACACCACTTTGTTTTGTACAGCACTGTATCGCTCTCCTTTTTTACCCTTGTCAGTCTCTCTCTCTCTCTTTCTCTCTTCCTCTCCCCCTCCCTCTCTCTTTTTCTCCCTCTGTCTGTGTTTGTTTTTTGTTATTATAGAGGCTCAGTTCAAGATTTATGATGCGCACACACTAGGCGATAAAGTGGGCGACTCAGGGAGCATATCGTGTAGTGTGTACGCACCATTACAAGTTTATTTGTTTCCAAATGGTTTTGATGGAAACTGTTCTATTTCCACAGTCCCAGCACCAGCAACACCAACACCCACTGGCGGCGTCTCCCCGGCGACTACTCCTCCTCCACCCACTCACGTCTCCGTGCTGCGTAAGTAAAGTACACCACTTTGTTTTGTACAGCACTGTATCGCTCTCCTTTTTTACACTTGTCAGTCTCTTTCTCTCTCTCTCTCTATCTCTCTCTTTCTCTCTTCCTCCACCCCTCCCTCTCTCTTTTTCTCCCTCTGTCTGTGTTTGTTTTTTGTTGTTATAGAGGCTCTGTTCAATATTGATGGTGCCTACACACTAGGCGATAAAGTGGGCGACTCAGGGAGCATATCTTGTAGTGTGTACGCACCATTACAGTTTATTTGTTTCCAAATGGTTTTGATGGAAACTGTTCTTTTTCCATAGTCCCAGCACCAGCAACACCAACACCCACTGGCGGCGTCTCACCGGCCACTACTCCTCCACCACCCACTCGCGTCTCCATGCCGCATAAGTAAAGTACACCACTTTGTTTTGTACAGCACTGTATCGCTCTCCTTTTTTACCCTTGTCAGTCTCTCTCTCTCTCTCTTTCTCTCTTCCTCTCCCCCTCCCTCTCTCTTTTTCTCCCTCTGTCTGTGTTTGTTTTTTGTTGTTATAGAGGCTCTGTTCAAAATTTATGGTGCGTACACACTAGGCGATAAAGTGGGCGACTCAGGGAGCATATCGTGTAGTGTGTACGCACCATTACACAGTTTATTTGTTTCCAAATGGTTTTGAAGGAAACTGTTCTTTTTCCATAGTCCCAGCACCAGCAACACCAACACCCACTGGTGGCGTCTACCCGGCAATGACTCCTCCACCTCCCACTCGTGTCTCCGTGCCGCATAAGTAAAGTACACCACTTTATTTTGTACAGCACTGTATCGCTCTCCTTTTTTACCCTTGTCAGTCTCTCTCTCTCTCTCTCTCTCTCTTTCTCTCTTCCTCTCCCCCTCCCTCACTCTTTTTCTCCCTCTGTCTGTAATTGTTTTTTGTTGTTATAGAGGCTCTGTTCAAGATTTATGGTGCATACACACTAGGCATTAAAGTTGGCGACTCAGGGAGCATATCAAGTAGTGTGTACGCACCATTACACAGTTTATTTGTTTCCAAATGGTTTTGATGGAAACTGTTTTTTTTCCGCAGTCCCAGCACCAGCAACACCAACACCCACTGGCGGCGGCTCCCCGGCAACTACTCCTCCACCACCCACTCGCGTCTCCGTGCTGTGTAAGTAAAGTACACCACTTTGTTTTGTACAGCACTGTATAGCTCTCCATTTTTACCCTTGTCAGTCTCTCTCTCTCTCTCTCTCTTTCTCTCTTCCTCTCCCCCTCCCTCTCTCTTTTTCGCCCTCTGTCTGTGTTTGTTTTTTGTTGTTATAGACGCTCTGTTCAAGATTTATGGTGCGTACACACTAGGTGATAAAGTGGGCGACTCAGGGAGCATATCGTGTAGTGTGTACGCACCATTACAAGTTTATTTGTTTCCAAATGGTTTTGATGGAAACTGTTCTTTTTCCACAGTCCCAGCTCCAGCAACACCAACACCCACTGGCGGCGTCTCCCCGGTGACTACTCCTCCTCCACCCACTCGCGTCTCCGTGCTGCTTAAGTAAAGTACACCACTTTGTTAATACAGCACTGTATCGCTCTCCTTTTTTACCCTTGTAAGTCTCTCTCTCTCTCTCTCTCTCTTTCTCTCTTCCTCTCTTCCTCTCCCCCTCCCTCTCTCTTTTTCTCCCTCTGTCTGTGTTTGTTTTTTGTTGTTATAGAGGCTCTGTTCAAGATTTATGGTGCGTACACACTAGGCATTAAAGTTGGCGACTCAGGGAGCATATCAAGTAGTGTGTACGCACCATTACACAGTTTATTTGTTTCCAAATGGTTTTGATGGAAACTGTTCTTTTTCCGCAGTCCCAGCACCAGCAACACCAACACCCACTGGCGGCGGCTCCCCGGCAACTACTCCTCCACCACCCACTCGCGTCTCCGTGCCACGTAAGTAAAGTACACCACTTTGTTTTGTACAGCACTGTATAGCTCTCCATTTTTACCCTTGTCAGTCTCTCTCTCTCTCTTTCTCTCTTCCTCTCCCTCTCCCTCTCTCTTTTTCGCCCTCTGTCTGTGTTTGTTTTTTGTTGTTATAGAAGCTCTGTTCAAGATTTATGGTGTGTACACACTAGGTGATAAAGTGGGCGACTCAGGGAGCATATCGTGTAGTGTGTACGCACCATTACAAGTTTATTTGTTTCCAAATGGTTTTGATGGAAACTGTTCTTTTTCCACAGTCCCAGCACCAGCAACACCAACACCCACTAGCGGCGTCTCCCCGGCAACTACTCCTCCTCCACCCATTCGCGTCTCCGTGCTGCGTAAGTAAAGTACCCCAATTTGTTTTGTACAGCACTGTATCGCTCTCCATTTTTATACTTGTCAGTCTCTTTCTCTCTCTCTCTCTCTATCTCTCTCTTTCTCTCTTCCTCTAACCCTCCCTCTCTCTTTTTCTCCCTCTGTCTGTGTTTGTTTTTTGTTGTTATAGAGGCTCTGTTCAAAATTTATGGTGCGTACACACTAGGAGATAAAGTGGGTGACTCAGGGAGCATATCGTGTAGTGTGTACGCACCATTACACAGTTTATTTGTTTCCAAATGGTTTTGATGGAAACTGTTCTTTTTCCACAGTCCCAGCACCAGCAACACCAACACCCACTGGCTGCATCTCCCCGGCGACTACTCCTCCACCACCCACTCGCGTCTCCGTGCCGCTTAAGTAAAGTACACCACTTTGTTTTGTACAGCACTGTATCACTCTCCTTTTTTACCCTTGTCAGTCTCTCTCTCTCTCTCTCTTTCTCTCTTCCTCTCGACCTCCCTGTCTCTTTTTCTCCCTCTGTCTGTGATTGTTTTTTGTTGTTATATTGGCTCTGTTCAAGATTTATGTTGCGTACACACTAGGCGATAAAGTGGGTGACTCAGGGAGCATATCGTGTAGTGTGTACGCACCATTACACAGTTTATTTGTTTCCAAATGGTTTTGATGGAAACTGTTCTTTTTCCACAGTCCCAGCACCAGCAACACCAACACCCACTGGCGGTGTCTCACCGGCCACTACTCCTCCACCACCCACTCGCGTCTCCATGCCGCGTAAGTAAAGTACACCACTTTGTTTTGTACAGCACTGTATCGCTCTGCTTTTTTACCCTTGTCAGTCTCTCTCTCTCTTTCTCTCTTCCTCTCCACCTCCCTCTCTCTTTTTCTCCATCTGTCTGTGTTTGTTTTTTGTTGTTAAAGAGGCTCTGTTCAAAATTTATGGTGCGTACACACTAGGCGATAAAGTGGGCGACTCAGGGAGCATATCGTGTAGTGTGTACGCACCATTACACAGTTTATTTGTTTCCAAATGGTGTTGATGGAAACTGTTCTTTTTCCACAGTCCCAGCACCAGCAACACCAACACCCACTGGCAGCATCTCCCCGGCGACTACTCCTCCACCACCCACTAGCGTCTCCGTGCCGCGTAAGTAAAGTACACCACTTTGTTTTGTACAGCACTGTATCGCTCTCCTTTTTTACCCTTGTCAGTCTCTCTCTCTCTCTTTCTCTCTTCCTCTCCCCCTCCCTCTCTCTTTTTCTCCCTCTGTCTGTGTTTGTTTTTTGTTATTATAGAGGCTCAGTTCAAGATTTATGATGCGCACACACTAGGCGATAAAGTGGGCGACTCAGGGAGCATATCGTGTAGTGTGTACGCACCATTACAAGTTTATTTGTTTCCAAATGGTTTTGATGGAAACTGTTCTATTTCCACAGTCCCAGCACCAGCAACACCAACACCCACTGGCGGCGTCTCCCCGGCGACTACTCCTCCTCCACCCACTCACGTCTCCGTGCTGCGTAAGTAAAGTACACCACTTTGTTTTGTACAGCACTGTATCGCTCTCCTTTTTTACACTTGTCAGTCTCTTTCTCTCTCTCTCTCTATCTCTCTCTTTCTCTCTTCCTCCACCCCTCCCTCTCTCTTTTTCTCCCTCTGTCTGTGTTTGTTTTTTGTTGTTATAGAGGCTCTGTTCAATATTGATGGTGCCTACACACTAGGCGATAAAGTGGGCGACTCAGGGAGCATATCTTGTAGTGTGTACGCACCATTACAGTTTATTTGTTTCCAAATGGTTTTGATGGAAACTGTTCTTTTTCCATAGTCCCAGCACCAGCAACACCAACACCCACTGGCGGCGTCTCACCGGCCACTACTCCTCCACCACCCACTCGCGTCTCCATGCCGCATAAGTAAAGTACACCACTTTGTTTTGTACAGCACTGTATCGCTCTCCTTTTTTACCCTTGTCAGTCTCTCTCTCTCTCTCTTTCTCTCTTCCTCTCCCCCTCCCTCTCTCTTTTTCTCCCTCTGTCTGTGTTTGTTTTTTGTTGTTATAGAGGCTCTGTTCAAAATTTATGGTGCGTACACACTAGGCGATAAAGTGGGCGACTCAGGGAGCATATCGTGTAGTGTGTACGCACCATTACACAGTTTATTTGTTTCCAAATGGTTTTGAAGGAAACTGTTCTTTTTCCATAGTCCCAGCACCAGCAACACCAACACCCACTGGTGGCGTCTACCCGGCAATGACTCCTCCACCTCCCACTCGTGTCTCCGTGCCGCATAAGTAAAGTACACCACTTTATTTTGTACAGCACTGTATCGCTCTCCTTTTTTACCCTTGTCAGTCTCTCTCTCTCTCTCTCTCTCTCTCTCTCTCTCTTTCTCTCTTCCTCTCCCCCTCCCTCACTCTTTTTCTCCCTCTGTCTGTAATTGTTTTTTGTTGTTATAGAGGCTCTGTTCAAGATTTATGGTGCATACACACTAGGCATTAAAGTTGGCGACTCAGGGAGCATATCAAGTAGTGTGTACGCACCATTACACAGTTTATTTGTTTCCAAATGGTTTTGATGGAAACTGTTTTTTTTCCGCAGTCCCAGCACCAGCAACACCAACACCCACTGGCGGCGGCTCCCCGGCAACTACTCCTCCACCACCCACTCGCGTCTCCGTGCTGCGTAAGTAAAGTACACCACTTTGTTTTGTACAGCACTGTATAGCTCTCCATTTTTACCCTTGTCAGTCTCTCTCTCTCTCTCTCTCTTTCTCTCTTCCTCTCCCCCTCCCTCTCTCTTTTTCGCCCTCTGTCTGTGTTTGTTTTTTGTTGTTATAGACGCTCTGTTCAAGATTTATGGTGCGTACACACTAGGTGATAAAGTGGGCGACTCAGGGAGCATATCGTGTAGTGTGTACGCACCATTACAAGTTTATTTGTTTCCAAATGGTTTTGATGGAAACTGTTCTTTTTCCACAGTCCCAGCTCCAGCAACACCAACACCCACTGGCGGCGTCTCCCCGGTGACTACTCCTCCTCCACCCACTCGCGTCTCCGTGCTGCTTAAGTAAAGTACACCACTTTGTTAATACAGCACTGTATCGCTCTCCTTTTTTACCCTTGTAAGTCTCTCTCTCTCTCTCTCTCTCTTTCTCTCTTCCTCTCTTCCTCTCCCCCTCCCTCTCTCTTTTTCTCCCTCTGTCTGTGTTTGTTTTTTGTTGTTATAGAGGCTCTGTTCAAGATTTATGGTGCGTACACACTAGGCATTAAAGTTGGCGACTCAGGGAGCATATCAAGTAGTGTGTACGCACCATTACACAGTTTATTTGTTTCCAAATGGTTTTGATGGAAACTGTTCTTTTTCCGCAGTCCCAGCACCAGCAACACCAACACCCACTGGCGGCGGCTCCCCGGCAACTACTCCTCCACCACCCACTCGCGTCTCCGTGCCACGTAAGTAAAGTACACCACTTTGTTTTGTACAGCACTGTATAGCTCTCCATTTTTACCCTTGTCAGTCTCTCTCTCTCTCTTTCTCTCTTCCTCTCCCTCTCCCTCTCTCTTTTTCGCCCTCTGTCTGTGTTTGTTTTTTGTTGTTATAGAAGCTCTGTTCAAGATTTATGGTGTGTACACACTAGGTGATAAAGTGGGCGACTCAGGGAGCATATCGTGTAGTGTGTACGCACCATTACAAGTTTATTTGTTTCCAAATGGTTTTGATGGAAACTGTTCTTTTTCCACAGTCCCAGCACCAGCAACACCAACACCCACTAGCGGCGTCTCCCCGGCAACTACTCCTCCTCCACCCATTCGCGTCTCCGTGCTGCGTAAGTAAAGTACCCCAATTTGTTTTGTACAGCACTGTATCGCTCTCCATTTTTATACTTGTCAGTCTCTTTCTCTCTCTCTCTCTCTCTATCTCTCTCTTTCTCTCTTCCTCTAACCCTCCCTCTCTCTTTTTCTCCCTCTGTCTGTGTTTGTTTTTTGTTGTTATAGAGGCTCTGTTCAAAATTTATGGTGCGTACACACTAGGAGATAAAGTGGGCGACTCAGGGAGCATATCGTGTAGTGTGTACGCACCATTACACAGTTTATTTGTTTCCAAATGGTTTTGATGGAAACTGTTCTTTTTCCACAGTCCCAGCACCAGCAACACCAACACCCACTGGCTGCATCTCCCCGGCGACTACTCCTCCACCACCCACTCGCGTCTCCGTGCCGCTTAAGTAAAGTACACCACTTTGTTTTGTACAGCACTGTATCGCTCTCCTTTTTTACCCTTGTCAGTCTCTCTCTCTCTCTTTCTCTCTTCCTCTTCCCCTCCCTCTCTCTTTTTCTCCCTCTGTCTGTGTTTGTTTTTTGTTATTATAGAGGATCAGTTCAAGATTTATGATGCGCACACACTAGGCGATAAAGTGGGCGACTCAGGGAGCATATCGTGTAGTGTGTACGCACCATTACAAGTTTATTTGTTTCCAAATGGTTTTGATGGAAACTGTTCTATTTCCACAGTCCCAGCACCAGCAACACAAACACCCACTGGCGGCGTCTCCCCGGCGACTACTCCTCCTCCACCCACTCGCGTCTCCGTGCTGCGTAAGTAAAGTACACCACTTTGTTTTGTACAGCACTGTATCGCTCTCCTTTTTTACCCTTGTCAGTCTCTCTCTCTCTCTCTCTCTCTCTCTCTCTTTCTCTCTTCCTCTCCCCCTCCCTCACTCTTTTTCTCCCTCTGTCTGTGATTGTTTTTTGTTGTTATAGAGGCTCTGTTCAAGATTTATGGTGCGTACACACTAGGCATTAAAGTTGGTGACTCAGGGAGCATATCAAGTAGTGTGTACGCACCATTACACAGTTTATTTGTTTCCAAATGGTTTTGATGGAAACTGTTCTTTTTCCGCAGTCCCAGCACCAACAACACCAACAGCCACTGGCGGCGGCTCCCCGGCAACTACTCCTCCACCACCCACTCGTGTCTCCGTGCCGCATAAGTAAAGTACACCACTTTATTTTGTACAGCACTGTATCGCTCTCCTTTTTTACCCTTGTCAGTCTCTCTCTCTCTTTCTCTCTTCCTCTCCACCTCCCTCTCTCTTTTTCTCCATCTGTCTGTGTTTGTTTTTTGTTGTTAAAGAGGCTCTGTTCAAAATTTATGGTGCGTACACACTAGGCGATAAAGTGGGTGACTCAGGGAGCATATCGTGTAGTGTGTACGCACCATTACACAGTTTATTTGTTTCCAAATGGTTTTGATGGAAACTGTTCTTTTTCCACAGTCCCAGCACCAGCAACACCAACACCCACTGGCGGCATCTCCCCGGCGACTACTCCTCCACCACCCACTAGCGTCTCCGTGCCGCGTAAGAAAAAGTACACCACTTTGTTTTGTACAGCACTGTATCGCTCTCCTTTTTTACCCTTGTCAGTCTCTCTCTCTCTCTTTCTCTCTTCCTCTCCCCCTCCCTCTCTCTTTTTCTCCCTCTGTCTGTGTTTGTTTTTTGTTATTATAGAGGCTCAGTTCAAGATTTATGATGCGCACACACTAGGCGATAAAGTGGGCGACTCAGGGAGCATATCGTGTAGTGTGTACGCACCATTACAAGTTTATTTGTTTCCAAATGGTTTTGATGGAAACTGTTCTATTTCCACAGTCCCAGCACCAGCAACACCAACACCCACTGGCGGCGTCTCCCCGGCGACTACTCCTCCTCCACCCACTCACGTCTCCGTGCTGCGTAAGTAAAGTACACCACTTTGTTTTGTACAGCACTGTATCGCTCTCCTTTTTTACACTTGTCAGTCTCTTTCTCTCTCTCTCTCTCTCTATCTCTCTCTTTCTCTCTTCCTCCACCCCTCCCTCTCTCTATTTCTCCCTCTGTCTGTGTTTGTTTTTTGTTGTTATAGAGGCTCTGTTCAATATTGATGGTGCCTACACACTAGGCGATAAAGTGGGCGACTCAGGGAGCATATCTTGTAGTGTGTACGCACCATTACAGTTTATTTGTTTCCAAATGGTTTTGATGGAAACTGTTCTTTTTCCACAGTCCCAGCACCAGCAACACCAACACCCACTGGCGGCGTCTCACCGGCCACTACTCCTCCACCACCCACTCGCGTCTCCATGCCGCATAAGTAAAGTACACCACTTTGTTTTGTACAGCACTGTATCGCTATCCTTTTTTACCCTTGTCAGTCTCTCTCTCTCTCTCTTTCTCTCTTCCTCTCCCCCTCCCTCTCTCTTTTTCTCCCTCTGTCTGTGTTTGTTTTTTGTTGTTATAGAGGCTCTGTTCAAAATTTATGGTGCGTACACACTAGGCGATAAAGTGGGCGACTCAGGGAGCATATCGTGTAGTGTGTACGCACCATTACACAGTTTATTTGTTTCCAAATGGTTTTGAAGGAAACTGTTCTTTTTCCACAGTCCCAGCACCAGCAACACCAACACCCACTGGTGGCGTCCCACGGCAATGACTCCTCCACCTCCCACTCGTGTCTCCGTGCCGCATAAGTAAAGTACACCACTTTATTTTGTACAGCACTGTATCGCTCTCCTTTTTTACCCTTGTCAGTCTCTCTCTCTCTCTCTCTCTCTTTCTCTCTTCCTCTCCCCCTCCCTCACTCTTTTTCTCCCTCTGTCTGTGATTGTTTTTTGTTGTTATAGAGGCTCTGTTCAAGATTTATGGTGCATACACACTAGGCATTAAAGTTGGCGACTCAGGGAGCATATCAAGTAGTGTGTACGCACCATTACACAGTTTATTTGTTTCCAAATGGTTTTGATGGAAACTGTTTTTTTTCCGCAGTCCCAGCACCAGCAACACCAACACCCACTGGCGGCGGCTCCCCGGCAACTACTCCTCCACCACCCACTCGCGTCTCCGTGCTGCGTAAGTAAAGTACACCACTTTGTTTTGTACAGCACTGTATAGCTCTCCATTTTTACCCTTGTCAGTCTCTCTCTCTCTCTCTCTCTTTCTCTCTTCCTCTCCCCCTCCCTCTCTCTTTTTCGCCCTCTGTCTGTGTTTGTTTTTTGTTGTTATAGACGCTCTGTTCAAGATTTATGGTGCGTACACACTAGGTGATAAAGTGGGCGACTCAGGGAGCATATCGTGTAGTGTGTACGCACCATTACAAGTTTATTTGTTTCCAAATGGTTTTGATGGAAACTGTTCTTTTTCCACAGTCCCAGCTCCAGCAACACCAACACCCACTGGCGGCGTCTCCCCGGTGACTACTCCTCCTCCACCCACTCGCGTCTCCATGCTGCGTAAGTAAAGTACACCACTTTGTTTAGTACAGCACTGTATCGCTCTCCTTTTTTACCCTTGTAAGTCTCTCTCTCTCT
Source organism: Taudactylus pleione (assembly GCA_031769625.1). Taxonomy (NCBI): domain Eukaryota; kingdom Metazoa; phylum Chordata; class Amphibia; order Anura; family Myobatrachidae; genus Taudactylus; species Taudactylus pleione. The sequence goes on along the minus strand of JAUIMM010002788.1, from coordinate 203,171 downwards.
CTCTCTCTCTCTCTTTCTCTCTTCCTCTCTTCCTCTCCCCCTCCCTCTCTCTTTTTCTCCCTCTGTCTGTGTTTGTTTTTTGTTGTTATAGAGGCTCTGTTCAAGATTTATGGTGCGTACACACTAGGCATTAAAGTTGGCGACTCAGGGAGCATATCAAGTAGTGTGTACGCACCATTACACAGTTTATTTGTTTCCAAATGGTTTTGATGGAAACTGTTCTTTTTCCGCAGTCCCAGCACCAGCAACACCAACACCCACTGGCGGCGGCTCCCCGGCAACTACTCCTCCACCACCCACTCGCGTCTCCGTGCCACGTAAGTAAAGTACACCACTTTGTTTTGTACAGCACTGTATAGCTCTCCATTTTTACCCTTGTCAGTCTCTCTCTCTCTCTTTCTCTCTTCCTCTCCCTCTCCCTCTCTCTTTTTCGCCCTCTGTCTGTGTTTGTTTTTTGTTGTTATAGAAGCTCTGTTCAAGATTTATGGTGTGTACACACTAGGTGATAAAGTGGGCGACTCAGGGAGCATATCGTGTAGTGTGTACGCACCATTACAAGTTTATTTGTTTCCAAATGGTTTTGATGGAAACTGTTCTTTTTCCACAGTCCCAGCACCAGCAACACCAACACCCACTAGCGGCGTCTCCCCGGCGACTACTCCTCCTCCACCCATTCGCGTCTCCGTGCTGCATAAGTAAAGTACCCCAATTTGTTTTGTACAGCACTGTATCGCTCTCCATTTTTATACTTGTCAGTCTCTTTCTCTCTCTCTCTCTCTATCTCTCTCTTTCTCTCTTCCTCTAACCCTCCCTCTCTCTTTTTCTCCCTCTGTCTGTGTTTGTTTTTTGTTGTTATAGAGGCTCTGTTCAAGATTGATGGTGCCTACACACTAGGCGATAAAGTGGGCGACTCAGGGAGCATATCTTGTAGTGTGTACGCACCATTACACAGTTTATTTGTTTCCAAATGGTTTTGATGGAAACTGTTCTTTTTCCACAGTCCCAGCACCAGCAACACCAACACCCACTGGCGGCGTCTCCCCGGCGACTACTCCACCACCCACTCGTGTCTCCGTGCCTCATAAGTAAAGTACACCACTTTGTTTTGTACAGCACTGTATCGCTCTCCTTTTTTACCCTTGTCAGTCTCTCTCTCAGTTTCTCTCTTCCTCTCCCCCTCCCTCTCTCTTTTTGTCCCTCTGTCTGTGTTTGTTTTTTGTTGTTATAGAGGCTCTGTTCAAAATTTATGGTGCGTACACACTAGGCGATAAAGTGTGCGACTCAGGGAGCATATCGTGTAGTGTGTACGCACCATTACACAGTTTATTTGTTTCCAAATGGTTTTGAAGGAAACTGTTCTTTTTCCACAGTCCCAGCACCAGCAACACCAACACCCACTGGTGGCTTCTACCCGGCAACGACTCCTCCACCACCCACTCGTGTCTCCGTGCCGCATAAGTAAAGTACACCACTTTATTTTGTACAGCACTGTATCGCTCTCCTTTTTTACCCTTGTCAGTCTCTCTCTCTCTCTTTCTCTCTTCCTCTCCCCCTCCCTCTCTATTTTTCTCCCTCTGTCTGTGATTGTTTTTTGTTGTTATAGAGGCTCTGTTCAAGATTTATGGTGCGTACACACTAGGCGATAAAGTGGGCAACTCAGGGAGCATATCGTGTAGTGTGTACGCACCATTACACAGTTTATTTGTTTCCAAATGGTTTTGATGGAAACTGTTCTTTTTCCACAGTACCAGCACCAGCAACACCAACACCCACTGGCGGCATCTCACCGGCCACTACTCCTCCACCACCCACTCGCGTCTCCATGCCGCGTAAGTAAAGTACACCACTTTGTTTTGTACAGCACTGTATCGCTCTCCTTTTTTACCCTTGTCAGTCTCTCTCTCTCTCTCTTTCTCTCTTCCTCTCCCCCTCCCTCTCTCTTTTTCTCCCTCTGTCTGTGTTTGTTTTTTATTGTTAATTAGGCTCTGTTCAAAATTTATGGTGCGTACACACTAGGCGATAAAGTGGGCGACTCAGGGAGCATATCGTGTAGTGTGTACGCACCATTACACAGTTTATTTGTTTCCAAATGGTTTTGAAGGAAACTGTTCTTTTTCCACAGTCCCAGCACCAGCAACACCAACACCCACTGGTGGCGTCCCACGGCAATGACTCCTCCACCTCCCACTCGTGTCTCCGTGCCGCATAAGTAAAGTACACCACTTTATTTTGTACAGCACTGTATCGCTCTCCTTTTTTACCCTTGTCAGTCTCTCTCTCTCTCTCTCTCTCTCTCTTTCTCTCTTCCTCTCCCCCTCCCTCACTCTTTTTCTCCCTCTGTCTGTGATTGTTTTTTGTTGTTATAGAGGCTCTGTTCAAGATTTATGGTGCATACACACTAGGCATTAAAGTTGGCGACTCAGGGAGCATATCAAGTAGTGTGTACGCACCATTACACAGTTTATTTGTTTCCAAATGGTTTTGATGGAAACTATTTTTTTTCCGCAGTCCCAGCACCAGCAACACCAACACCCACTGGCGGCGGCTCCCCGGCAACTACTCCTCCACCACCCACTCGCGTCTCCGTGCTGCGTAAGTAAAGTACACCACTTTGTTTTGTACAGCACTGTATAGCTCTCCATTTTTACCCTTGTCAGTCTCTCTCTCTCTCTTTCTCTCTTCCTCTCCCCCTCCCTCTCTCTTTTTCGCCCTCTGTCTGTGTTTGTTTTTTGTTGTTATAGACGCTCTGTTCAAGATTTATGGTGCGTACACACTAGGTGATAAAGTGGGCAACTCAGGGAGCATATCGTGTCGTGTGTACGCACCATTACAAGTTTATTTGTTTCCAAATGGTTTTGATGGAAACTGTTCTTTTTCCACAGTCCCAGCTCCAGCAACACCAACACCCACTGGCGGCGTCTCCCCGGTGACTACTCCTCCTCCACCCACTCGCGTCTCCATGCTGCGTAAGTAAAGTACACCACTTTGTTTAGTACAGCACTGTATCGCTCTCCTTTTTTACCCTTGTAAGTCTCTCTCTCTCTCTCTCTCTTTCTCTCTTCCTCTCTTCCTCTCCCCCTCCCTCTCTCTTTTTCTCCCTCTGTCTGTGTTTGTTTTTTGTTGTTATAGAGGCTCTGTTCAAGATTTATGGTGCGTACACACTAGGCATTAAGTTGATCGACTCAGGGAGCATATCAAGTAGTGTGTACGCACCATTACACAGTTTATTTGTTTCCAAATGGTTTTGATGGAAACTGTTCTTTTTCCGCAGTCCCAGCACCAGCAACACCAACACCCACTGGCGGCGGCTCCCCGGCAACTACTCCTCCACCACCCACTCGCGTCTCCGTGCCACGTAAGTAAAGTACACCACTTTGTTTTGTACAGCACTGTATAGCTCTCCATTTTTACCCTTGTCAGTCTCTCTCTCTCTCTTTCTCTCCTCCTCTCCCTCTCCCTCTCTCTTTTTCGCCCTCTGTCTGTGTTTGTTTTTTGTTGTTATAGAAGCTCTGTTCAAGATTTATGGTGTGTACACACTAGGTGATAAAGTGGGCGACTCAGGGAGCATATCGTGTAGTGTGTACGCACCATTACAAGTTTATTTGTTTCCAAATGGTTTTGATGGAAACTGTTCTTTTTCCACAGTCCCAGCACCAGCAACACCAACACCCACTAGCGGCGTCTCCCCGGCACCTACTCCTCCTCCACCCATTCGCGTCTCCGTGCTGCATAAGTAAAGTACCCCAATTTGTTTTGTACAGCACTGTATCGCTCTCCATTTTTATACTTGTCAGTCTCTTTCTCTCTCTCTCTCTCTATCTCTCTCTTTCTCTCTTCCTCTAACCCTCCCTCTCTCTTTTTCTCCCTCTGTCTGTGTTTGTTTTTTGTTGTTATAGAGGCTCTGTTCAAGATTGATGGTGCCTACACACTAGGCGATAAAGTGGGCGACTCAGGGAGCATATCTTGTAGTGTGTACGCACCATTACACAGTTTATTTGTTTCCAAATGGTTTTGATGGAAACTGTTCTTTTTCCACAGTCCCAGCACCAGCAACACCAACACCCACTGGCGGCGTCTCCCCGGCGACTACTCCACCACCCACTCGTGTCTCCGTGCCTCATAAGTAAAGTACACCACTTTGTTTTGTACAGCACTGTATCGCTCTCCTTTTTTACCCTTGTCAGTCTCTCTCTCAGTTTCTCTCTTCCTCTCCCCCTCCCTCTCTCTTTTTGTCCCTCTGTCTGTGTTTGTTTTTTGTTGTTATAGAGGCTCTGTTCAAAATTTATGGTGCGTACACACTAGGCGATAAAGTGTGCGACTCAGGGAGCATATCGTGTAGTGTGTACGCACCATTACACAGTTTATTTGTTTCCAAATGGTTTTGAAGGAAACTGTTCTTTTTCCACAGTCCCAGCACCAGCAACACCAACACCCACTGGTGGCGTCCCACGGCAATGACTCCTCCACCTCCCACTCGTGTCTCCGTGCCGCATAAGTAAAGTACACCACTTTATTTTGTACAGCACTGTATCGCTCTCCTTTTTACCCTTGTCAGTCTCTCTCTCTCTCTCTCTTTCTCTCTTCCTCTCCCCCTCCCTCACTCTTTTTCTCCCTCTGTCTGTGATTGTTTTTTGTTGTTATAGAGGCTCTGTTCAAGATTTATGGTGCATACACACTAGCCATTAAAGTTGGCGACTCAGGGAGCATATCAAGTAGTGTGTACGCACCATTACACAGTTTATTTGTTTCCAAATGGTTTTGATGGAAACTGTTTTTTTTCCGCAGTCCCAGCACCAGCAACACCAACACCCACTGGCGGCGGCTCCCCGGCAACTACTCCTCCACCACCCACTCGCGTCTCCGTGCTGCGTAAGTAAAGTACACCACTTTGTTTTGTACAGCACTGTATAGCTCTCCATTTTTACCCTTGTCAGTCTCTCTCTCTCTCTCTCTCTTTCTCTCTTCCTCTCCCCCTCCCTCTCTCTTTTTCGCCTCTGTCTGTGTTTGTTTTTTGTTGTTATAGAACGCTCTGTTCAAGATTTATGGTGCGTACACACTAGGTGATAAAGTGGGCGACTCAGGGAGCATATCGTGTAGTGTGTACGCACCATTACAAGTTTATTTGTTTCCAAATGGTTTTGATGGAAACTGTTCTTTTTCCACAGTCCCAGCTCCAGCAACACCAACACCCACTGGCGGCGTCTCCCCGGTGACTACTCCTCCTCCACCCACTCGCGTCTCCATGCTGCGTAAGTAAAGTACACCACTTTGTTTAGTACAGCACTGTATCGCTCTCCTTTTTTACCCTTGTAAGTCTCTCTCTCTCTCTCTCTCTCTCTCTTTCTCTCTTCCTCTCTTCCTCTCCCCCTCCCTCTCTCTTTTTCTCCCTCTGTCTGTGTTTGTTTTTTGTTGTTATAGAGGCTCTGTTCAAGATTTATGGTGCGTACACACTAGGCATTAAAGTTGGCGACTCAGGGAGCATATCAAGTAGTGTGTACGCACCATTACACAGTTTATTTGTTTCCAAATGGTTTTGATGGAAACTGTTCTTTTTCCGCAGTCCCAGCACCAGCAACACCAACACCCACTGGCGGCGGCTCCCCGGCAACTACTCCTCCACCACCCACTCGCGTCTCCGTGCCACGTAAGTAAAGTACACCACTTTGTTTTGTACAGCACTGTATAGCTCTCCATTTTTACCCTTGTCAGTCTCTCTCTCTCTCTTTCTCTCTTCCTCTCCCTCTCCCTCTCTCTTTTTCGCCCTCTGTCTGTGTTTGTTTTTTGTTGTTATAGAAGCTCTGTTCAAGATTTATGGTGTGTACACACTAGGTGATAAAGTGGGCGACTCAGGGAGCATATCGTGTAGTGTGTACGCACCATTACAAGTTTATTTGTTTCCAAATGGTTTTGATGGAAACTGTTCTTTTTCCACAGTCCCAGCACCAGCAACACCAACACCCACTAGTGGCGTCTCCCCGGCGACTACTCCTCCTCCACCCATTCGCGTCTCCGTGCTGCATAAGTAAAGTACCCCAATTTGTTTTGTACAGCACTGTATCGCTCTCCATTTTTATACTTGTCAGTCTCTTTCTCTCTCTCTCTCTCTATCTCTCTCTTTCTCTCTTCCTCTAACCCTCCCTCTCTCTTTTTCTCCCTCTGTCTGTGTTTGTTTTTTGTTGTTATAGAGGCTCTGTTCAAGATTGATGGTGCCTACACACTAGGCGATAAAGTGGGCGACTCAGGGAGCATATCTTGTAGTGTGTACGCACCATTACACAGTTTATTTGTTTCCAAATGGTTTTGATGGAAACTGTTCTTTTTCCACAGTCCCAGCACCAGCAACACCAACACCCACTGGCGGCGTCTCCCCGGCGACTACTCCACCACCCACTCGTGTCTCCGTGCCTCATAAGTAAAGTACACCACTTTGTTTTGTACAGCACTGTATCGCTCTCCTTTTTTACCCTTGTCAGTCTCTCTCTCAGTTTCTCTCTTCCTCTCCCCCTCCCTCTCTCTTTTTGTCCCTCTGTCTGTGTTTGTTTTTTGTTGTTATAGAGGCTCTGTTCAAAATTTATGGTGTGTACACACTAGGCGATAAAGTGTGCGACTCAGGGAGCATATCGTGTAGTGTGTACGCACCATTACACAGTTTATTTGTTTCCAAATGGTTTTGAAGGAAACTGTTCTTTTTCCACAGTCCCAGCACCAGCAACACCAACACCCACTGGTGGCGTCTACCCGGCAACGACTCCTCCACCACCCACTCGTGTCTCCGTGCCGCATAAGTAAAGTACACCACTTTATTTTGTACAGCACTGTATCGCTCTCCTTTTTTACCCTTGTCAGTCTCTCTCTCTCTCTTTCTCTCTTCCTCTCCCCCTCCCTCTCTATTTTTCTCCCTCTGTCTGTGATTGTTTTTTGTTGTTATAGAGGCTCTGTTCAAGATTTATGGTGCGTACACACTAGGCGATAAAGTGGGCAACTCAGGGAGCATATCGTGTAGTGTGTACGCACCATTACACAGTTTATTTGTTTCCAAATGGTTTTGATGGAAACTGTTCTTTTTCCACAGTACCAGCACCAGCAACACCAACACCCACTGGCGGCATCTCACCGGCCACTACTCCTCCACCACCCACTCGCGTCTCCATGCCGCGTAAGTAAAGTACACCACTTTGTTTTGTACAGCACTGTATCGCTCTCCTTTTTTACCCTTGTCAGTCTCTCTCTCTCTCTCTTTCTCTCTTCCTCTCCCCCTCCCTCTCTCTTTTTCTCCCTCTGTCTGTGTTTGTTTTTTATTGTTAATTAGGCTCTGTTCAAAATTTATGGTGCGTACACACTAGGCGATAAAGTGGGCGACTCAGGGAGCATATCGTGTAGTGTGTACGCACCATTACACAGTTTATTTGTTTCCAAATGGTTTTGAAGGAAACTGTTCTTTTTCCACAGTCCCAGCACCAGCAACACCAACACCCACTGGTGGCGTCCCACGGCAATGACTCCTCCACCTCCCACTCGTGTCTCCGTGCCGCATAAGTAAAGTACACCACTTTATTTTGTACAGCACTGTATCGCTCTCCTTTTTTACCCTTGTCAGTCTCTCTCTCTCTCTCTCTCTCTCTTTCTCTCTTCCTCTCCCCCTCCCTCACTCTTTTTCTCCCTCTGTCTGTGATTGTTTTTTGTTGTTATAGAGGCTCTGTTCAAGATTTATGGTGCATACACACTAGGCATTAAAGTTGGCGACTCAGGGAGCATATCAAGTAGTGTGTACGCACCATTACACAGTTTATTTGTTTCCAAATGGTTTTGATGGAAACTGTTTTTTTTCCGCAGTCCCAGCACCAGCAACACCAACACCCACTGGCGGCGGCTCCCCGGCAACTACTCCTCCACCACCCACTCGCGTCTCCGTGCCACGTAAGTAAAGTACACCACTTTGTTTTGTACAGCACTGTATAGCTCTCCATTTTTACCCTTGTCAGTCTCTCTCTCTCTCTTTCTCTCTTCCTCTCCCTCTCCCTCTCTCTTTTTCGCCCTCTGTCTGTGTTTGTTTTTTGTTGTTATAGAAGCTCTGTTCAAGATTTATGGTGTGTACACACTAGGTGATAAAGTGGGCGACTCAGGGAGCATATCGTGTAGTGTGTACGCACCATTACAAGTTTATTTGTTTCCAAATGGTTTTGATGGAAACTGTTCTTTTTCCACAGTCCCAGCACCAGCAACACCAACACCCACTAGCGGCGTCTCCCCGGCGACTACTCCTCCTCCACCCATTCGCGTCTCCGTGCTGCATAAGTAAAGTACCCCAATTTGTTTTGTACAGCACTGTATCGCTCTCCATTTTTATACTTGTCAGTCTCTTTCTCTCTCTCTCTCTCTATCTCTCTCTTTCTCTCTTCCTCTAACCCTCCCTCTCTCTTTTTCTCCCTCTGTCTGTGTTTGTTTTTTGTTGTTATAGAGGCTCTGTTCAAGATTGATGGTGCCTACACACTAGGCGATAAAGTGGGCGACTCAGGGAGCATATCTTGTAGTGTGTACGCACCATTACACAGTTTATTTGTTTCCAAATGGTTTTGATGGAAACTGTTCTTTTTCCACAGTCCCAGCACCAGCAACACCAACACCCACTGGCGGCGTCTCCCCGGCGACTACTCCACCACCCACTCGTGTCTCCGTGCCTCATAAGTAAAGTACACCACTTTGTTTTGTACAGCACTGTATCGCTCTCCTTTTTTACCCTTGTCAGTCTCTCTCTCAGTTTCTCTCTTCCTCTCCCCCTCCCTCTCTCTTTTTGTCCCTCTGTCTGTGTTTGTTTTTTGTTGTTATAGAGGCTCTGTTCAAAATTTATGGTGTGTACACACTAGGCGATAAAGTGTGCGACTCAGGGAGCATATCGTGTAGTGTGTACGCACCATTACACAGTTTATTTGTTTCCAAATGGTTTTGAAGGAAACTGTTCTTTTTCCACAGTCCCAGCACCAGCAACACCAACACCCACTGGTGGCGTCTACCCGGCAACGACTCCTCCACCACCCACTCGTGTCTCCGTGCCGCATAAGTAAAGTACACCACTTTATTTTGTACAGCACTGTATCGCTCTCCTTTTTTACCCTTGTCAGTCTCTCTCTCTCTCTTTCTCTCTTCCTCTCCCCCTCCCTCTCTATTTTTCTCCCTCTGTCTGTGATTGTTTTTTGTTGTTATAGAGGCTCTGTTCAAGATTTATGGTGCGTACACACTAGGCGATAAAGTGGGCAACTCAGGGAGCATATCGTGTAGTGTGTACGCACCATTACACAGTTTATTTGTTTCCAAATGGTTTTGATGGAAACTGTTCTTTTTCCACAGTACCAGCACCAGCAACACCAACACCCACTGGCGGCATCTCACCGGCCACTACTCCTCCACCACCCACTCGCGTCTCCATGCCGCGTAAGTAAAGTACACCACTTTGTTTTGTACAGCACTGTATCGCTCTCCTTTTTTACCCTTGTCAGTCTCTCTCTCTCTCTCTTTCTCTCTTCCTCTCCCCCTCCCTCTCTCTTTTTCTCCCTCTGTCTGTGTTTGTTTTTTATTGTTAATTAGGCTCTGTTCAAAATTTATGGTGCGTACACACTAGGCGATAAAGTGGGCGACTCAGGGAGCATATCGTGTAGTGTGTACGCACCATTACACAGTTTATTTGTTTCCAAATGGTTTTGAAGGAAACTGTTCTTTTTCCACAGTCCCAGCACCAGCAACACCAACACCCACTGGTGGCGTCCCACGGCAATGACTCCTCCACCTCCCACTCGTGTCTCCGTGCCGCATAAGTAAAGTACACCACTTTATTTTGTACAGCACTGTATCGCTCTCCTTTTTTACCCTTGTCAGTCTCTCTCTCTCTCTCTCTCTCTTTCTCTCTTCCTCTCCCCCTCCCTCACTCTTTTTCTCCCTCTGTCTGTGATTGTTTTTTGTTGTTATAGAGGCTCTGTTCAAGATTTATGGTGCATACACACTAGGCATTAAAGTTGGCGACTCAGGGAGCATATCAAGTAGTGTGTACGCACCATTACACAGTTTATTTGTTTCCAAATGGTTTTGATGGAAACTGTTTTTTTTCCGCAGTCCCAGCACCAGCAACACCAACACCCACTGGCGGCGGCTCCCCGGCAACTACTCCTCCACCACCCACTCGCGTCTCCGTGCTGCGTAAGTAAAGTACACCACTTTGTTTTGTACAGCACTGTATAGCTCTCCATTTTTACCCTTGTCAGTCTCTCTCTCTCTCTCTTTCTCTCTTCCTCTCCCCCTCCCTCTCTCTTTTTCGCCCTCTGTCTGTGTTTGTTTTTTGTTGTTATAGACGCTCTGTTCAAGATTTATGGTGCGTACACACTAGGTGATAAAGTGGGCAACTCAGGGAGCATATCGTGTCGTGTGTATGCACCATTACAAGTTTATTTGTTTCCAAATGGTTTTGATGGAAACTGTTCTTTTTCCACAGTCCCAGCTCCAGCAACACCAACACCCACTGGCGGCGTCTCCCCGGTGACTACTCCTCCTCCACCCACTCGCGTCTCCATGCTGCGTAAGTAAAGTACACCACTTTGTTTAGTACAGCACTGTATCGCTCTCCTTTTTTACCCTTGTAAGTCTCTCTCTCTCTCTCTCTCTCTCTTTCTCTCTTCCTCTCTTCCTCTCCCCCTCCCTCTCTCTTTTTCTCCCTCTGTCTGTGTTTGTTTTTTGTTGTTATAGAGGCTCTGTTTAAGATTTATGGTGCGTACACACTAGGCATTAAAGTTGGCGACTCAGGGAGCATATCAAGTAGTGTGTACGCACCATTACACAGTTTATTTGTTTCCAAATGGTTTTGATGGAAACTGTTCTTTTTCCGCAGTCCCAGCACCAGCAACACCAACACCCACTGGCGGCGGCTCCCCGGCAACTACTCCTCCACCACCCACTCGCGTCTCCGTGCCACGTAAGTAAAGTACACCACTTTGTTTTGTACAGCACTGTATAGCTCTCCATTTTTACCCTTGTCAGTCTCTCTCTCTCTCTTTCTCTCTTCCTCTCCCTCTCCCTCTCTCTTTTTCGCCCTCTGTCTGTGTTTGTTTTTTGTTGTAATAGAAGCTCTGTTCAAGATTTATGGTGTGTACACACTAGGTGATAAAGTGGGCGACTCAGGGAGCATATCGTGTAGTGTGTACGCACCATTACAAGTTTATTTGTTTCCAAATGGTTTTGATGGAAACTGTTCTTTTTCCACAGTCCCAGCACCAGCAACACCAACACCCACTAGCGGCGTCTCCCCGGCGACTACTCCTCCTCCACCCATTCGCGTCTCCGTGCTGCATAAGTAAAGTACCCCAATTTGTTTTGTACAGCACTGTATCGCTCTCCATTTTTATACTTGTCAGTCTCTTTCTCTCTCTCTCTCTCTATCTCTCTCTTTCTCTCTTCCTCTAACCCTCCCTCTCTCTTTTTCTCCCTCTGTCTGTGTTTGTTTTTTGTTGTTATAGAGGCTCTGTTCAAGATTGATGGTGCCTACACACTAGGCGATAAAGTGGGCGACTCAGGGAGCATATCTTGTAGTGTGTACGCACCATTACACAGTTTATTTGTTTCCAAATGGTTTTGATGGAAACTGTTCTTTTTCCACAGTCCCAGCACCAGCAACACCAACACCCACTGGCGGCGTCTCCCCGGCGACTACTCCACCACCCACTCGTGTCTCCGTGCCTCATAAGTAAAGTACACCACTTTGTTTTGTACAGCACTGTATCGCTCTCCTTTTTTACCCTTGTCAGTCTCTCTCTCAGTTTCTCTCTTCCTCTCCCCCTCCCTCTCTCTTTTTGTCCCTCTGTCTGTGTTTGTTTTTTGTTGTTATAGAGGCTCTGTTCAAAATTTATGGTGCGTACACACTAGGCGATAAAGTGTGCGACTCAGGGAGCATATCGTGTAGTGTGTACGCACCATTACACAGTTTATTTGTTTCCAAATGGTTTTGAAGGAAACTGTTCTTTTTCCACAGTCCCAGCACCAGCAACACCAACACCCACTGGTGGCATCTACCCGGCAACGACTCCTCCACCACCCACTCGTGTCTCCGTGCCGCATAAGTAAAGTACACCACTTTATTTTGTACAGCACTGTATCGCTCTCCTTTTTTACCCTTGTCAGTCTCTCTCTCTCTCTTTCTCTCTTCCTCTCCCCCTCCCTCTCTCTTTTTCTCCCTCTGTCTGTGATTGTTTTTTGTTGTTATAGAGGCTCTGTTCAAGATTTATGGTGCGTACACACTAGGCGATAAAGTGGGCAACTCAGGGAGCATATCGTGTAGTGTGTACGCACCATTACACAGTTTATTTGTTTCCAAATGGTTTTGATGGAAACTGTTCTTTTTCCACAGTACCAGCACCAGCAACACCAACACCCACTGGCGGCATCTCACCGGCCACTACTCCTCCACCACCCACTCGCGTCTCCATGCCGCGTAAGTAAAGTACACCACTTTGTTTTGTACAGCACTGTATCGCTCTCCTTTTTTACCCTTGTCAGTCTCTCTCTCTCTCTCTTTCTCTCTTCCTCTCCCCCTCCCTCTCTCTTTTTCTCCCTCTGTCTGTGTTTGTTTTTTATTGTTAATTAGGCTCTGTTCAAAATTTATGGTGCGTACACACTAGGCGATAAAGTGGGCGACTCAGGGAGCATATCGTGTAGTGTGTACGCACCATTACACAGTTTATTTGTTTCCAAATGGTTTTGAAGGAAACTGTTCTTTTTCCACAGTCCCAGCACCAGCAACACCAACACCCACTGGTGGCGTCCCACGGCAATGACTCCTCCACCTCCCACTCGTGTCTCCGTGCCGCATAAGTAAAGTACACCACTTTATTTTGTACAGCACTGTATCGCTCTCCTTTTTTACCCTTGTCAGTCTCTCTCTCTCTCTCTCTCTCTCTCTTTCTCTCTTCCTCTCCCCCTCCCTCACTCTTTTTCTCCCTCTGTCTGTGATTGTTTTTTGTTGTTATAGAGGCTCTGTTCAAGATTTATGGTGCATACACACTAGGCATTAAAGTTGGCGACTCAGGGAGCATATCAAGTAGTGTGTACGCACCATTACACAGTTTATTTGTTTCCAAATGGTTTTGATGGAAACTGTTTTTTTTCCCCAGTCCCAGCACCAGCAACACCAACACCCACTGGCGGCGGCTCCCCGGCAATTACTCCTCCACCACCCACTCGCGTCTCCGTGCTGCGTAAGTAAAGTACACCACTTTGTTTTGTACAGCACTGTATAGCTCTCCATTTTTACCCTTGTCAGTCTCTCTCTCTCTCTCTCTTTCTCTCTTCCTCTCCCCCTCCCTCTCTCTTTTTCGCCCTCTGTCTGTGTTTGTTTTTTGTTGTTATAGACGCTCTGTTCAAGATTTATGGTGCGTACACACTAGGTGATAAAGTGGGCGACTCAGGGAGCATATCGTGTCGTGTGTATGCACCATTACAAGTTTATTTGTTTCCAAATGGTTTTGATGGAAACTGTTCTTTTTCCACAGTCCCAGCTCCAGCAACACCAACACCCACTGGCGGCGTCTCCCCGGTGACTACTCCTCCTCCACCCACTCGCGTCTCCATGCTGCGTAAGTAAAGTACACCACTTTGTTTAGTACAGCACTGTATCGCTCTCCTTTTTTACCCTTGTAAGTCTCTCTCTCTCTCTCTCTCTCTTTCTCTCTTCCTCTCTTCCTCTCCCCCTCCCTCTCTCTTTTTCTCCCTCTGTCTGTGTTTGTTTTTTGTTGTTATAGAGGCTCTGTTCAAGATTTATGGTGCGTACACACTAGGCATTAAAGTTGGCGACTCAGGGAGCATATCAAGTAGTGTGTACGCACCATTACACAGTTTATTTGTTTCCAAATGGTTTTGATGGAAACTGTTCTTTTTCCGCAGTCCCAGCACCAGCAACACCAACACCCACTGGCGGCGGCTCCCCGGCAACTACTCCTCCACCACCCACTCGCGTCTCCGTGCCACGTAAGTAAAGTACACCACTTTGTTTTGTACAGCACTGTATAGCTCTCCATTTTTACCCTTGTCAGTCTCTCTCTCTCTCTTTCTCTCTTCCTCTCCCTCTCCCTCTCTCTTTTTCGCCCTCTGTCTGTGTTTGTTTTTTGTTGTTATAGAAACTCTGTTCAAGATTTATGGTGTGTACACACTAGGTGATAAAGTGGGCGACTCAGGGAGCATATCGTGTAGTGTGTACGCACCATTACAAGTTTATTTGTTTCCAAATGGTTTTGATGGAAACTGTTCTTTTTCCACAGTCCCAGCACCAGCAACACCAACACCCACTAGCGGCGTCTCCCCGGCGACTACTCCTCCTCCACCCATTCGCGTCTCCGTGCTGCATAAGTAAAGTACCCCAATTTGTTTTGTACAGCACTGTATCGCTCTCCATTTTTATACTTGTCAGTCTCTTTCTCTCTCTCTCTCTCTATCTCTCTCTTTCTCTCTTCCTCTAACCCTCCCTCTCTCTTTTTCTCCCTCTGTCTGTGTTTGTTTTTTGTTGTTATAGAGGCTCTGTTCAAGATTGATGGTGCCTACACACTAGGCGATAAAGTGGGCGACTCAGGGAGCATATCTTGTAGTGTGTACGCACCATTACACAGTTTATTTGTTTCCAAATGGTTTTGATGGAAACTGTTCTTTTTCCACAGTCCCAGCACCAGCAACACCAACACCCACTGGCGGCGTCTCCCCGGCGACTACTCCACCACCCACTCGTGTCTCCGTGCCTCATAAGTAAAGTACACCACTTTGTTTTGTACAGCACTGTATCGCTCTCCTTTTTTACCCTTGTCAGTCTCTCTCTCAGTTTCTCTCTTCCTCTCCCCCTCCCTCTCTCTTTTTGTCCCTCTGTCTGTGTTTGTTTTTTGTTGTTATAGTGGCTCTGTTCAAAATTTATGGTGCATACACACTAGGCGATAAAGTGTGCGACTCAGGGAGCATATCGTGTAGTGTGTACGCACCATTACACAGTTTATTTGTTTCCAAATGGTTTTGAAGGAAACTGTTCTTTTTCCACAGTCCCAGCACCAGCAACACCAACACCCACTGGTGGCGTCTACCTGGCAACGACTCCTCCACCACCCAGTCGTGTCTCCGTGCCGCATAAGTAAAGTACACCACTTTATTTTGTACAGCACTGTATCGCTCTCCTTTTTTACCCTTGTCAGTCTCTCTCTCTCTCTCTTTCTCTCTTCCTCTCCCCCTCCCTGTCTCTTTTTCTCCCTCTGTCTGTGATTGTTTTTTGTTGTTATAGAGGCTCTGTTCAAGATTTATGGTGCGTACACACTAGGCGATAAAGTGGGCGACTCAGGGAGCATATCGTGTAGTGTGTACGCACCATTACACAGTTTATTTGTTTCCAAATGGTTTTGATGGAAACTGTTCTTTTTCCACAGTCCCAGCACCAGCAACACCAACACCCACTGGCGGTGTCTCACCGGCCACTACTCCTCCACCACCCACTCGCGTCTCCATGCCGCGTAAGTAAAGTACACCACTTTGTTTTGTACAGCACTGTATCGCTCTCCTTTTTTACCCTTGTCAGTCTCTCTCTCTCTTTCTCTCTTCCTCTCCCCCTCCCTCTCTCTTTTTCTCCCTCTGTCTGTGTTTGTTTTTTGTTGTTAAAGAGGCTCTGTTCAAAATTTATGGTGCGTACACACTAGGCGAAAAAGTGGGCGACTCAGGGAGCATATCGTGTAGTGTGTACGCACCATTACACAGTTTATTTGTTTCCAAATGGTTTTGATGGAAACTGTTCTTTTTCCACAGTCCCAGCACCAGCAACACCAACACCCACCGGCGGTGTCTCACCGGCCACTACTCCTCCACCACCCACTCGCGTCTCCATGCCACGTAAGTAAAGTACACCACTTTGTTTTGTACAGCACTGTATCGCTCTGCTTTTTTACCCTTGTCAGTCTCTCTCTCTCTTTCTCTCTTCCTCTCCACCTCCCTCTCTCTTTTTCTCCATCTGTCTGTGTTTGTTTATTGTTGTTAAAGAGGCTCTGTTCAAAATTTATGGTGCGTACACACTAGGCGATAAAGTGGGCGACTCAGGGAGCATATCGTGTAGTGTGTACGCACCATTACACAGTTTATTTGTTTCCAAATGGTTTTGATGGAAACTGTTCTTTTTCCACAGTCCCAGCACCAGCAACACCAACACCCACTGGCGGCATCTCCCCGGCGACTACTCCTCCACCACCCACTAGCGTCTCCGTGCCGCGTAAGTAAAGTACACCACTTTGTTTTGTACAGCACTGTATCGCTCTCCTTTTTTACCCTTGTCAGTCTCTCTCTCTCTCTTTCTCTCTTCCTCTCCCCCTCCCTCTCTCTTTTTCTCCCTCTGTCTGTGTTTGTTTTTTGTTATTATAGAGGCTCAGTTCAAGATTTATGATGCGCACACACTAGGCGATAAAGTGGGCGACTCAGGGAGCATATCGTGTAGTGTGTACGCACCATTACAAGTTTATTTGTTTCCAAATGGTTTTGATGGAAACTGTTCTATTTCCACAGTCCCAGCACCAGCAACACCAACACCCACTGGCGGCGTCTCCCCGGCGACTACTCCTCCTCCACCCACTCACGTCTCCGTGCTGCGTAAGTAAAGTACACCACTTTGTTTTGTACAGCACTGTATCGCTCTCCTTTTTTACACTTGTCAGTCTCTTTCTCTCTCTCTTTCTATCTCTCTCTTTCTCTCTTCCTCCACCCCTCCCTCTCTCTTTTTCTCCCTCTGTCTGTGTTTGTTTTTTGTTGTTATAGAGGCTCTGTTCAATATTGATGGTGCCTACACACTAGGCGATAAAGTGGGCGACTCAGGGAGCATATCTTGTAGTGTGTACGCACCATTACAGTTTATTTGTTTCCAAATGGTTTTGATGGAAACTGTTCTTTTTCCACAGTCCCAGCACCAGCAACACCAACACCCACTGGCGGCGTCTCACCGGCCACTACTCCTCCACCACCCACTCGCGTCTCCATGCCGCATAAGTAAAGTACACCACTTTGTTTTGTACAGCACTGTATCGCTCTCCTTTTTTACCCTTGTCAGTCTCTCTCTCTCTCTCTTTCTCTCTTCCTCTCCCCCTCCCTCTCTCTTTTTCTCCCTCTGTCTGTGTTTGTTTTTTGTTGTTATAGAGGCTCTGTTCAAAATTTATGGTGCGTACACACTAGGCGATAAAGTGGGCGACTCAGGGAGCATATCGTGTAGTGTGTACACACCATTACACAGTTTATTTGTTTCCAAATGGTTTTGAAGGAAACTGTTCTTTTTCCACAGTCCCAGCACCAGCAACACCAACACCCACTGGTGGCGTCTACCCGGCAATGACTCCTCCACCTCCCACTCGTGTCTCCGTGCCGCATAAGTAAAGTACACCACTTTATTTTGTACAGCACTGTATCGCTCTCCTTTTTTACCCTTGTCAGTCTCTCTCTCTCTCTCTCTCTCTTTCTCTCTTCCTCTCCCCCTCCCTCACTCTTTTTCTCCCTCTGTCTGTGATTGTTTTTTGTTGTTATAGAGGCTCTGTTCAAGATTTATGGTGCATACACACTAGGCATTAAAGTTGGCGACTCAGGGAGCATATCAAGTAGTGTGTATGCACCATTACACAGTTTATTTGTTAACAAATGGTTTTGATGGAAACTGTTTTTTTTCCGCAGTCCCAGCACCAGCAACACCAACACCCACTGGCGGCGGCTCCCCGGCAACTACTCCTCCACCACCCATTCGCGTCTCCGTGCTGCGTAAGTAAAGTACACCACTTTGTTTTGTACAGCACTGTATAGCTCTCCATTTTTACCCTTGTCAGTCTCTCTCTCTCTCTCTCTCTTTCTCTCTTCCTCTCCCCCTCCCTCTCTCTTTTTCGCCCTCTGTCTGTGTTTGTTTTTTGTTGTTATAGACGCTCTGTTCAAGATTTATGGTGCGTACACACTAGGTGATAAAGTGGGCGACTCAGGGAGCATATCGTGTAGTGTGTACGCACCATTACAAGTTTATTTGTTTCCAAATGGTTTTGATGGAAACTGTTCTTTTTCCACAGTCCCAGCTCCAGCAACACCAACACCCACTGGCGGCGTCTCCCCGGTGACTACTCCTCCTCCACCCACTCGCGTCTCCGTGCTGCGTAAGTAAAGTACACCACTTTGTTTAGTACAGCACTGTATCGCTCTCCTTTTTTACCCTTGTAAGTCTCTCTCTCTCTCTCTCTCTCTCTCTTTCTCTCTTCCTCTCTTCCTCTCCCCCTCCCTTTCTCTTTTTCTCCCTCTGTCTGTGTTTGTTTTTTGTTGTTATAGAGGCTCTGTTCAAGATTTATGGTGCGTACACACTAGGCATTAAAGTTGGCGACTCAGGGAGCATATCAAGTAGTGTGTACGCACCATTACACAGTTTATTTGTTTCCAAATGGTTTTGATGGAAACTGTTCTTTTTCCGCAGTCCCAGCACCAGCAACACCAACACCCACTGGCGGCGGCTCCCCGGCAACTACTCCTCCACCACCCACTCGCGTCTCCGTGCCACGTAAGTAAAGTACACCACTTTGTTTTGTACAGCACTGTATAGCTCTCCATTTTTACCCTTGTCAGTCTCTCTCTCTCTCTTTCTCTCTTCCTCTCCCTCTCCCTCTCTCTTTTTCGCCCTCTGTCTGTGTTTGTTTTTTGTTGTTATAGAAGCTCTGTTCAAGATTTATGGTGTGTACACACTAGGTGATAAAGTGGGCGACTCAGGGAGCATATCGTGTAGTGTGTACGCACCATTACAAGTTTATTTGTTTCCAAATGGTTTTGATGGAAACTGTTCTTTTTCCACAGTCCCAGCACCAGCAACACCAACACCCACTAGCGGCGTCTCCCCGGCGACTACTCCTCCTCCACCCATTCGCGTCTCCGTGCTGCGTAAGTAAAGTACCCCAATTTGTTTTGTACAGCACTGTATCGCTCTCCATTTTTATACTTGTCAGTCTCTTTCTCTCTCTCTCTCTCTCTCTCTATCTCTCTCTTTCTCTCTTCCTCTAACCCTCCCTCTCTCTTTTTCTCCCTCTGTCTGTGTTTGTTTTTTGTTGTTATAGAGGCTCTGTTCAAGATTGATGGTGCCTACACACTAGGCGATAAAGTGGGCGACTCAGGGAGCATATCTTGTAGTGTGTACGCACCATTACACAGTTTATTTGTTTCCAAATGGTTTTGATGGAAACTGTTCTTTTTCCACAGTCCCAGCACCAGCAACACCAACACCCACTGGCGGCATCTCCCCGGCGACTACTCCACCACCCACTCGTGTCTCCGTGCCTCATAAGTAAAGTACACCACTTTGTTTTGTACAGCACTGTATCGCTCTCCTTTTTTACCCTTGTCAGTCTCTCTCTCAGTTTCTCTCTTCCTCTCCCCCTCCCTCTCTCTTTTTGTCCCTCTGTCTGTGTTTGTTTTTTGTTGTTATAGAGGCTCTGTTCAAAATTTATGGTGCGTACACACTAGGCGATAAAGTGTGCGACTCAGGGAGCATATCGTGTAGTGTGTACGCACCATTACACAGTTTATTTGTTTCCAAATGGTTTTGAAGGAAACTGTTCTTTTTCCACAGTCCCAGCACCAGCAACACCAACACCCACTGGTGGCGTCTACCCGGCAACGACTCCTCCACCACCCACTAGTGTCTCCGTGCCGCATAAGTAAAGTACACCACTTTATTTTGTACAGCACTGTATCGCTCTCCTTTTTTACCCTTGTCAGTCTCTCTCTCTCTCTTTCTCTCTTCCTCTCCCCCTCCCTCTCTCTTTTTCTCCCTCTGTCTGTGATTGTTTTTTGTTGTTATAGAGGCTCTGTTCAAGATTTATGGTGCGTACACACTAGGCGATAAAGTGGGCAACTCAGGGAGCATATCGTGTAGTGTGTACGCACCATTACACAGTTTATTTGTTTCCAAATGGTTTTGATGGAAACTGTTCTTTTTCCACAGTACCAGCACCAGCAACACCAACACCCACTGGCGGCATCTCACCGGCCACTACTCCTCCACCACCCACTCGCATCTCCATGCCGCGTAAGTAAAGTACACCACTTTGTTTTGTACAGCACTGTATCGCTCTCCTTTTTTACCCTTGTCAGTCTCTCTCTCTCTCTCTTTCTCTCTTCCTCTCCCCCTCCCTCTCTCTTTTTCTCCCTCTGTCTGTGTTTGTTTTTTATTGTTAATTAGGCTCTGTTCAAAATTTATGGTGCGTACACACTAGGCGATAAAGTGGGCGACTCAGGGAGCATATCGTGTAGTGTGTACGCACCATTACACAGTTTATTTGTTTCCAAATGGTTTTGATGGAAACTGTTCTTTTTCCACAGTCCCAGCACCAGCAACACCAACACCCACTGGCGACATCTCCCCGGCAACTACTCCTCCACCACCCACTCGCGTCTCCGTGCCGCTTAAGTAAAGTACACCACTTTGTTTTGTACAGCACTGTATCGCTCTCCTTTTTTACCCTTGTCAGTCTCTCTCTCTCTCTCTTTCTCTCTTCCTCTTCCCCTCCCTCTCTCTTTTTCTCCCTCTGTCTGTGTATGTTTTTTGTTATTATAGAGGATCAGTTCAAGATTTATGATGCGCACACACTAGGCGATAAAGTGGGTGACTCAGGGAGCATATCGTGTAGTGTGTACGCACCATTACAAGTTTATTTGTTTCCAAATGGTTTTGATGGAAACTGTTCTATTTCCACAGTCCCAGCACCAGCAACACAAACACCCACTGGCGGCGTCTCCCCGGCGACTACTCCTCCTCCACCCACTCACGTCTCCGTGCTGCGTAAGTAAAGTACACCACTTTGTTTTGTACAGCACTGTATCGCTCTCCTTTTTTACCCTTGTCAGTCTCTCTCTCTCTCTCTCTCTCTCTTTCTCTCTTCCTCTCTTCCTCTCCCCCTCCCTCTCTCTTTTTCTCCCTCTGTCTGTGTTTGTTTTTTGTTGTTATAGAGGCTCTGTTCAAGATTTATGGTGAGCACACACTAGGCGTTAAAGTTGGCGACTCAGGAAGCATATCAAGTAGTGTGTACGCACCATTACACAGTTTATTTGTTTCCAAATGGTTTTGATGGAAACTGTTCTTTTTCCGCAGTCCCAGCACCAGCAACACCAATACCCACTGGCGGCGGCTCCCTGGCAACTACTCCTCCACCACCCCACTCGCGTCTCCGTGCCGCGTAAGTAAAGTACACCACTTTGTTTTGTACAGCACTGTATAGCTCTCCATTTTTACCATTGTCAGTCTCTCTCTCTCTCTCTTTCTCTCTTCCTCTCCCCCTCCCTCACTCTTTTTCTCCCTCTGTCTGTGATTGTTTTTTGTTGTTATAGAGGCTCTGTTCAAGATCTATGGTGCGTACACACTAGGCGATAAAGTGGGCGACTCAGGGAGCATATCGTGTAGTGTGTACGCACCATTACACAGTTTATTTGTTTCCAAATGGTTTTGAAGGAAACTGTTCTTTTTCCACAGTCCCAGCACCAGCAAAACCAACACCCACTTATGGCGTCTACCCGGCAATGACTCCTCCACCACCCACTCATGTCTCCGTGCCGCATAAGTAAAGTACACCACTTTATTTTGTACAGCACTGTATCGCTCTCCTTTTTTACCCTTGTCAGTCTCTCTCTCTCTCTCTCTCTCTCTCTCTCTCTTTCTCTCTTCCTCTCCCCCTCCCTCACTCTTATTCTCCCTCTGTCTGTGTTTGTTTTTTGTTGTTATAGAGGCTCTGTTCAAGATTGATGGTGCGTACACACTAGGCGATAAAGTGGGCGACTCAGGGAGCATATCTGTTAGTGTGTAAGCACCATTACACAGTTTATTTGTTTCCAAATGGTTTTGATGGAAACTGTTCTTTTGCCACAGTCCCAGCACCAGCAACACCAACACCCACTGGCGGCGTCTCACCGACCACTACTCCTCCACCACCCACTCGCGTCTCCATGCCGCGTAAGTAAAGTACACCACTCTGTTTTGTACAGCACTGTATCGCTCTCCTTTTTTACCCTTGTCAGTCTCTCTCTCTCTTTCTCTCTTCCTCTCCCCCTCCCTATCTCTTTTTCTCCCTCTGTCTGTGTTTGTTTTTTGTTGTTATAGAGGCTCTGTTCAAAATTTATGGTGCGTACACACTAGGCGATAAAGTGGGCGACTCAGGGAGCATATCGTGTAGTGTGTACGCACCATTACACAGTTTATTTGTTTCCAAATGGTTTTGAAGGAAACTGTTCTTTTTCCACAGTCCCAGCACCAGCAACACCAACACCCACTGGTGGCGTCTACCCGGCAACGACTCCTCCACCACCCAGTCGTGTCTCCGTGCCGCATAAGTAAAGTACACCACTTTATTTTGTACAGCACTGTATCGCTCTCCTTTTTTACCCTTGTCAGTCTCTCTCTCTCTCTCTCTTTCTCTCTTCCTCTCCCCCTCCCTGTCTCTTTTTCTCCCTCTGTCTGTGATTGTTTTTTGTTGTTATAGAGGCTCTGTTCAAGATTTATGGTGCGTACACACTAGGCGAAAAAGTGGGCGACTCAGGGAGCATATCTTGTAGTGTGTACGCACCATTACAGTCTATTTGTTTCCAAATGGTTTTGATGGAAACTGTTCTTTTTCCACAGTCCCAGCACCAGCAACACCAACACCCACTGGCGGCGTCTCCCCGGTGACTACTCCTCCACCACCCACTCGCGTCTCCATGCCGCGTAAGTAAAGTACACCACTTTGTTTTGTACAGCACTGTATCGCTCTCCTTTTTTACCCTTGTCAGTCTCTTTCTCTCTCTCTCTCTATCTCTCTCTTTCTCACTTCCTCTCCCCCTAACTCTCTCTTTTTCTCCCTCTGTCTGTGTTTGTTTTTTGTTGTTATTGAGGCTCTGTTCAAGATTGATGGTGCGTACACACTAGGCGACAAAGTGGGCGACTCAGGGAGCATATTGTGTAGTGTGTACGCACCATTACACAGTTAATTTGTTTCCAAATGGTTTTGATGGAAACTGTTCTATTTCCACAGTCCCAGCACCAGCAACAACAACTCCCACTGGCGGCATCTCACCGGCCACTACTCCTCCACCACCCACTCGCGTCTCCATGCCGCGTAAGTAAAGTACACCACTTTGTTTTGTACAGCACTGTATCGCTCTCCTTTTTTACCCTTGTCAGTCTCTCTCTCTCTCTCTTTCTCTCTTCCTCTCCCCCTCCCTCTCTCTTTTTCTCCCTCTGTCTGTGTTTGTTTTTTATTGTTAATTAGGCTCTGTTCAAAATTTATGGTGCGTACACACTAGGCGATAAAGTGGGCGACTCAGGGAGCATATCGTGTAGTGTGTACGCACCATTACACAGTTTATTTGTTTCCAAATGGTTTTGATGGAAACTGTTCTTTTTCCACAGTCCCAGCACCAGCAACACCAACACCCACTGGCGGCATCTCCCCGGCGACTACTCCTCCACCACCCACTCGCGTCTCCGTGCCGCTTAAGTAAAGTACACCACTTTGTTTTGTACAGCACTGTATCGCTCTCCTTTTTTACCCTTGTCAGTCTCTCTCTCTCTCTTTCTCTCTTCCTCTTCCCCTCCCTCTCTCTTTTTCTCCCTCTGTCTGTGTTTGTTTTTTGTTATTATAGAGGATCAGTTCAAGATTTATGATGCGCACACACTAGGCGATAAAGTGGGCGACTCAGGGAGCATATCGTGTAGTGTGTACGCACCATTACAAGTTTATTTGTTTCCAAATGGTTTTGATGGAAACTGTTCTATTTCCACAGTCCCAGCACCAGCAACACAAACACCCACTGGCGGCGTCTCCCCGGCGACTACTCCTCCTCCACCCACTCGCGTCTCCGTGCTGCGTAAGTAAAGTACACCACTTTGTTTTGTACAGCACTGTATCGCTCTCCTTTTTTACCCTTGTCAGTCTCTCTCTCTCTCTCTCTCTTTCTCTCTTCCTCTCTTCCTCTCCCCCTCCCTCTCTCTTTTTCTCCCTCTGTCTGTGTTTGTTTTTTGTTGTTATAGAGGCTCTGTTTAAGATTTATGGTGAGCACACACTAGGCGTTAAAGTTGGCGACTCAGGAAGCATATCAAGTAGTGTGTACGCACCATTACACAGTTTATTTGTTTCCAAATGGTTTTGATGGAAACTGTTCTTTTTCCGCAGTCCCAGCACCAGCAACACCAACACCCACTGGCGGCGGCTCCCTGGCAACTACTCCTCCACCACCCCACTCGCGTCTCCGTGCCGCGTAAGTAAAGTACACCACTTTGTTTTGTACAGCACTGTATAGCTCTCCATTTTTACCATTGTCAGTCTCTCTCTCTCTCTCTTTCTCTCTTCCTCTCCCCCTCCCTCACTCTTTTTCTCCCTCTGTCTGTGATTGTTTTTTGTTGTTATAGAGGCTCTGTTCAAGATCTATGGTGCGTACACACTAGGCGATAAAGTGGGCGACTCAGGGAGCATATCGTGTAGTGTGTACGCACCATTACACAGTTTATTTGTTTCCAAATGGTTTGAAGGAAACTGTTCTTTTTCCACAGTCCCAGCACCAGCAACACCAACACCCACTGGTGGCGTCTACCCGGCAATGACTCCTCCACCACCCACTCATGTCTCCGTGCCGCATAAGTAAAGTACACCACTTTATTTTGTACAGCACTGTATCGCTCTCCTTTTTTACCCTTGTCAGTCTCTCTCTCGCTCTCTCTCTCTCTTTCTCTCTTCCTCTCCCCCTCCCTCGCTCTTATTCTCCCTCTGTCTGTGTTTGTTTTTTGTTGTTATAGAGGCTCTGTTCAAGATTGATGGTGCGTACACACTAGGCGATAAAGTAGGCGACTCAGGGAGCATATCTTGTAGTGTGTAAGCACCATTACACAGTTTATTTGTTTCCAAATGGTTTTGATGGAAACTGTTCTTTTTCCACAGTCCCAGCACCAGCAACACCAACACCCACTGGCGGCGTCTCACCGACCACTACTCCTCCACCACCCACTCGCGTCTCCATGCCGCGTAAGTAAAGTACACCACTCTGTTTTGTACAGCACTGTATCGCTCTCCTTTTTTACCCTTGTCAGTCTCTCTCTCTCTTTCTCTCTTCCTCTCCCCCTCCCTATCTCTTTTTCTCCCTCTGTCTGTGTTTGTTTTTTGTTGTTATAGAGGCTCTGTTCAAAATTTATGGTGCGTACACACTAGGCGATAAAGTGGGCGACTCAGGGAGCATATCGTGTAGTGTGTACGCACCATTACACAGTTTATTTGTTTCCAAATGGTTTTGAAGGAAACTGTTCTTTTTCCACAGTCCCAGCACCAGCAACACCAACACCCACTGGTGGCGTCTACCCGGCAACGACTCCTCCACCACCCAGTCGTGTCTCCGTGCCGCATAAGTAAAGTACACCACTTTATTTTGTACAGCACTGTATCGCTCTCCTTTTTTACCCTTGTCAGTCTCTCTCTCTCTCTCTCTTTTTCTCTTCCTCTCCCCCTCCCTGTCTCTTTTTCTCCCTCTGTCTGTGATTGTTTTTTGTTGTTATAGAGGCTCTGTTCAAGATTTATGGTGCGTACACACTAGGCGATAAAGTGGGCGACTCAGGGAGCATATCGTGTAGTGTGTACGCACCATTACACAGTTTATTTGTTTCCAAATGGTTTTGATGGAAACTGTTCTTTTTCCACAGTCCCAGCACCAGCAACACCACCACCCACTGGCGGTGTCTCACCGGCCACTACTCCTCCACCACCCACTCGCGTCTCCATGCCGCGTAAGTAAAGTATACCACTTTGTTTTGTACAGCACTGTATCGCTCTCCTTTTTTACCCTTGTCAGTCTCTCTCTCTCTTTCTCTCTTCCTCTCCCCCTCCCTCTCTCTTTTTCTCCCTCTGTCTGTGTTTGTTTTTTGTTGTTAAAGAGGCTCTGTTCAAAATTTATGGTGCGTACACACTAGGCGAAAAAGTGGGCGACTCAGGGAGCATATCTTGTAGTGTGTACGCACCATTACAGTTTATTTGTTTCCAAATGGTTTTGATGGAAACTGTTCTTTTTCCACAGTCCCAGCACCAGCAACACCAACACCCACTGGCGGCGTCTCCCCGGTGACTACTCCTCCACCACCCACTCGCGTCTCCATGCCGCGTAAGTAAAGTACACCACTTTGTTTTGTACAGCACTGTATCGCTCTCCTTTTTTACCCTTGTCAGTCTCTTTCTCTCTCTCTCTCTATCTCTCTCTTTCTCACTTCCTCTCCCCCTCCCTCTCTCTTTTTCTCCCTCTGTCTGTGTTTGTTTTTTGTTGTTATTGAGGCTCTGTTCAAGATTGATGGTGCGTACACACTAGGCGACAAAGTGGGCGACTCAGGGAGCATATTGTGTAGTGTGTACGCACCATTACACAGTTAATTTGTTTCCAAATGGTTTTGATGGAAACTTTTCTATTTCCACAGTCCCAGCACCAGCAACACCAACACACACTGGCGGCGTCTCCCCGGCGACTACTCCTCCACCACCCACTCGCATCTCCGTGCCGCATAAGTAAAGTACACCACTTTGTTTTGTACAGCACTGTATCACTCTCCTTTTTTACCATTGTTAGTCTCTCTCTCTCTCTCTTTCTCTCTTCCTCTCCCCCTCCCTCTCTCTTTTTCTCCCTCTGTCTGTGATTGTTTTTTGTTGTTATAGAGGCTCAGTTCAAGATTTATGGTGCGTACACACTAGGCGATAAAGTGGGCGACTCAGGGAGCATATCGTGTAGTGTGTACGCACCATTACACAGTTTATTTGTTTCCAAATGGTTTTGATGGAAACTGTTATTTTTCCACAGTCCCAGCACCAGCAACACCAACACCCACTGGCGGCATCTCCCCGGTGACTACTCCACCACCACCCACTCGCGTCTCCGTGCCGCGTAAGTAAAGTACACCACTTTGTTTTGTACAGCACTGTATCGCTCTCCTTTTTTACACTTGTCAGTCTCTTTCTCTCTCTCTCTCAATCTCTCTCTTTTGTTCTTCCTCTACCCCTCCCTCTCTCTTTTTCTCCCTCTGTCTGTGTTTGTTTTTTGTTGTTATAGAGGCTCTGTTCAAGATTGATGGTGCATACACACTTGGCGATAAAGTGGGCGACTCAGGGAGCATATCTTGTAGTGTGTACTCACCAGTACACAGTTTATTTGTTTCCAAATGGTTTTGATGGAAACTGTTCTTTTTCCACAGTCCCAGCACCAGCAACACCAACACCCACTGGCGGCATCTCGCCGGCGACTACTCCTCCACCAGCCACTCGCGTCTCCATGCCGCGTAAGTAAAGTACACCACTTTGTTTTGTACAGCACTGTATCGCTCTCCTTTTTTACCCTTGTCAGTCTCTCTCTCTCTCTTTCTCTCTTCCTCTCCCCCTCCCTCTCTCTTTTTCTCCCTCTGTCTGTGTTTGTTTTTTGTTGTTATAGAGGCTCTGTTCAAGATTTATTGTGTGTACACACTAGGCGATAAAGTGGGAGACTCAGGGAGCATATCGTGTAGTGTGTACGCACCATTACACAGTTTATTTGTTTCCAAATGGTTTTGATGGAAACTGTTCTTTTTCCACAGTCCCAGCACCAGCAACATCAACACCCACTGGCGGCGTCTCCCCGGCAACTACTCCTTCACAAACCCACTCGCGTCTCCGTGCCGCGAAAGTAAAATACACCACTTTGTTTTGTACAGCACTGTATCGCTCTCCTTTTTTACCCTTGTCAGTCTCTCTCTGTCTCTCTCTCTCTCTCTTTCTCTCTTCCTCTCCCCCTCCCTCTCTCTTTTTCTCCCTCTGTTTTAGTTTTTTGTTGTTATAGAGACTCTGTTCAAGATTTATGGTGCGTACACACTAGGCGATAAAGTGGGCGACTCAGGGAGCATATCGTGTAGTGTGTACGCACCATTACACAGTTTATTTGTTTCCAAATGGTTTTGATGGAAACTGTTCTTTTTCCACAGTCCCAGCACCAGCAACACCAACACCCACTGGCGGCGTCTCCCCGGCGACTACTCCTCCACCACCCACTCGTGTCTCCGTGCCTCAAAAGTAAAGTACACCACTTTGCTTTGTACAGCACTGTATCGCTCTCCTTTTTTACCCTTGTCAGTCTCTCTCTCTCTCTCTCTCTCTCTCTTTCTCTCTTCCTCTCCCCCTCCCTCTCTCTTTTTCTTCCTCTGTCTGTGTTTGTTTTTTGATGTTATAGAGGTTCTGTTCAAGATCTATGGTGCGTACACACTAGGCGATAAAGTGGGCGACTCAAGGAGCATATCGTGTAATGTGTACGCACCATTACACAGTTTATTTGTTTCCAAATGGTTTTGATGGAAACTGTTCTTTTTCCACAGTCCCAGCACCAGCAACACCAACACCCACTGGCGGCGTCTCCCCGGCCACTACTCCTCCACCACCCACTCGCATCTCCGTGCCGCATAAGTAAAGTACACCACTTTGTTTTGTACAGCACTGTATCGCTCTCCTTTTTTACCGTTGTCAGTCTCTCTCTCTCTCTCTCTCTCTCTCTCTCTTTCTCTCTTCCTCTCCCCCTCCCTCTCTCTTTTTCTCCCTCTGTCTGTGATTGTTTTTTGTTGTTATAGAGGCTCAGTTCAAGATTTATGGTGCGTACACACTAGGCGATAAAGTGGGCGACTCACGGAGCATATCGTGTAGTGTGTACGCACCATTACACAGTTTATTTGTTTCCAAATGGTTTTGATGGAAACTGTTCTTTTTCCACAGTCCCAGCACCAGCAACATCAACACCCACTGGCGGCATCTCCCCGGCGACTACTCCTCCACAAACCCACTCGCGTCTCCGTGCCGCGTAAGTAAAGTACACCACTTTGTTTTGGACAGCACTGTATAGCTCTCCTTTTTTACCCTTGTCAGTGTCTCTCTCTCTCTCTCTCTCTTTCTCTCTTCCTCTACCCCTCTCTTTCTCTTTTTCTCCCTCTGTCTGTGTTTGTTTTTTGTTGTTATAGAGGCTCTGTTCAAGATTTATGGTGCGTACACACTAGGTGATAAAGTGGGCGACTCAGGGAGCATATCATGTAGTGTGTACGCACAATTACACAGTTTATTTGTTTCCAAATGGTTTTGATGGAAACTGTTCTTTTTCCACAGTCCCAGCACCAGCAACAACAACTCCCACTGGCGGCGTCTCCCTGGCGACAACTCCTCCACCACCCACACGCGTCTCCGTGCCGCGTAAGTAAAGTTCACCACTTTGTTTTTTACAGCACTGTATAGCTCTCCTTTTTTACCCTTGTCAGTCTCTCTCTCTCTATCTTTCTCTTTCTCTCTTCCTCTCCCCCTCCCTCTCTCTTTTTCTCCCTCTGTCTGTGTTTGTTTTTTGTTGTTATAGAGGCTCTGTTCAAGATTTATGGTGCGTACACACTAGGCGATAAAGTGGGCGACTCAGGGAGCATATCGTGTAGTGTGTATGCACCATTACACAGTTTATTTGTTTCCAAATGGTTTTGATGGAAACTGTTCTTTTTCCACAGTCCCAGCACCAGCAACACCAACACTCACTGGTGGCGTCTCCCCGGCGACTACTCCTCCACCACCCACTCGCGTCTCCGTGCCTCAAAAGTAAAGTACACCACTTTGTTTTGTACAGCACTGTATCGCTCTCCTTTTTTACCCTTGTCAGTCTCTCTCTCTCTCTCTGTCTTTCTCTCTTCCTCTCCCCCTCCCTCTCTCTTTTTCTCCCTCTTTCTGTGTTTGTTTTTTGTTGTTATAGAGGCTCTGTTCAAGATTTATGGTGCGTACACACTAGGCGATAAAGTGGGCGACTCACGGAGCATATCGTGTAGTGTGTACGCACCATTACACAGTTTATTTGTTTCCAAATGGTTTTGATGGAAACTGTTCTTTTACCACAGTCCCAGCACCAGCAACATCAACACGCACTGGCGGCGTCTCCCCGGCGACTACTCCTCCACAAACCCACTCGCGTCTCCGTGCCGCATAAGTAAAGTACACCACTTTGTTTTGTACAGCACTGTATCGCTCTCCTTTTTTACCCTTGTCAGTCTCTCTCTGTCTCTCTCTCTCTCTCTCTTTCTCTCTTCCTCTCCCCCTCCCTCTCTCTTTTTCTCCCTCTGTTTTTGTTTTTTGTTGTTATAGAGGCTCTGTTCAAGATTTATGGTGCGTACACACTAGGCGATAAAGGGGGCGACTCAGGGAGCATATCGTGTAGTGTGTACGCACAATTACACAGTTTATTTGTTTCCAAATGGTTTTGATGGAAACTGTTCTTTTTCCACAGTCCCAGCACCAGCAACACCAACACCGACTGGCGGCATCTCCCCGGCGACTACTCCACCACCACCCACTCGCGTCTCCGTGCCGCGTAAGTAAAGTACACCACTTTGTTTTGTACAGCACTGTATCGCTCTCCTTTTTTACACTTGTCAGTCTCTTTCTCTCTCTCTCTCTATCTCTCTCTTTCTCTCTTCCTCTACCCCTCCCTCTCTCTTTTTCTCCCTCTGTCTGTGTTTGTTTTTTGTTGTTATAGAGGCTCTGTTCAAGATTGATGGTGCATACACACTTGGCGATAAAGTGGGCGACTCAGGGAGCATATCGTGTAGTGTGTACACACCATTACACAGTTTATTTGTTTCCAAATGGTTTTGATGGAAACTGTTCTTTTTCCACAGTCCCAGCACCAGCAACACCAACACCCACTGGCGGCGTCTCCCCGGCGACTACTCCTCCACCACCCACTCGCATCTCCTTGCCACATAAGTAAAGTACACCACTTTGTTTTGTACAGCACTGTATCGCTCTCCTTTTTTACACTTGTCAGTCTCTTTCTCTCTCTCTCTCTCTATCTCTCTCTTTCTCTCTTCCTCTACCCCTCCCTCTCTCTTTTTCTCCCTCTGTCTGTGTTTGTTTTTTGTTGTTATAGAGGCTCTGTTCAAGATTGATGGTGCATACACACTTGGCGATAAAGTGGGCGACTCAGGGAGCATATCGTGTAATGTGTACGCACCATTACAGAGTTTATTTGTTTCCAAATGGTTTTGATGGAAACTGTTCTTTTTCCACAGTCCCAGCACCAGCAACACCAACACCCACTGGCGGCATCTCCCCGGCGACTACTCCTCCACCACCCACTCGCATCTCCGTGCCGCATAAGTAAAGTACACCACTTTGTTTTGTACAGCACTGTATCGCTCTCCTTTTTTACCGTTGTCAGTCTCTCTCTCTCTCTCTCTCTCTTTCTCTCTTCCTCTCCCCCTCCCTCTCTCTTTTTCTCCCTCTGTCTGTGATTGTTTTTTGTTGTTATAGAGGCTCAGTTCAAGATTTATGGTGCGTACACACTAGGCGATAAAGTGGGCGACTCACGGAGCATATCGTGTAGTGTGTACGCACCATTACACAGTTTATTTGTTTCCAAATGGTTTTGATGGAAACTGTTCTTTTTCCACAGTCCCAGCACCAGCAACATCAACACCCACTGGCGGCGTCTCCCCGGCGACTACTCCTCCACAAACCCACTCGCGTCTCCGTGCCGCGTAAGTAAAGTACACCACTTTGTTTTGGACAGCACTGTATAGCTCTCCTTTTTTACCCTTGTCAGTGTCTCTCTCTCTCTCTCTCTCTCTCTCTCTTTCTCTCTTCCTCTACCCCTCTCTTTCTCTTTTTCTCCCTCTGTCTGTGTTTGTTTTTTGTTGTTATAGAGGCTCTGTTTAAGATTTATGGTGCGTACACACTAGGCGATAAAGTGGGCGACTCAGGGAGCATATCATGTAGTGTGTACGCACAATTACACAGTTTATTTGTTTCCAAATGGTTTTGATGGAAACTGTTCTTTTTCCACAGTCCCAGCACCAGCAACAACAACTCCCACTGGCGGCGTCTCCCTGGCGACAACTCCTCCACCACCCACTCGCGTCTCCATGCCGCGTAAGTAAAGTTCACCACTTTGTTTTGTACAGCACTGTATAGCTCTCCTTTTTTACCCTTGTCAGTCTCTCTCTCTCTATCTTTCTCTTTCTCTCTTCCTCTCCCCCTCCCTCTCTCTTTTTCTCCCTCTGTCTGTGTTTGTTTTTTATTGTTATAGAGGCTCTGTTCAAGATTTATGGTGCGTACACACTAGGCGATAAAGTGGGCGACTCAGGGAGCATATCGTGTAGTGTGTACGCACCATTACACAGTTTATTTGTTTCCAAATGGTTTTGATGGAAACTGTTCTTTTTCCACAGTCCCAGCACCAGCAACACCAACACTCACTGGTGGCATCTCCCCGGCGACTACTCCTCCACCACCCACTCGCGTCTCCGTGCCTCAATAGTAAAGTACACCACTTTGTTTTGTACAGCACTGTATCGCTCTCCTTTTTTACCGTTGTCAGTCTCTCTCTCTCTCTCTTTCTCTCTTCCTCTCCCCCTCCCTCTCTCTTTTTCTCCCTCTGTCTGTGATTGTTTTTTGTTGTTATAGAGGCTCAGTTCAAGATTTATGGTGCGTACACACTAGGCGATAAAGTGGGCGACTCACGGAGCATATCGTGTAGTGTGTACGCACCATTACACAGTTTATTTGTTTCCAAATGGTTTTGATGGAAACTGTTCTTTTTCCACAGTCCCAGCACCAGCAACATCAACACCCACTGGCGGCGTCTCCCCGGCGACTACTCCTCCACAAACCCACTCGCGTCTCTGTGCCGCGTAAGTAAAGTACACCACTTTGTTTTGGACAGCACTGTATAGCTCTCCTTTTTTACCCTTGTCAGTGTCTCTCTCTCTCTCTCTCTCTCTTTCTCTCTTCCTCTACCCCTCTCTTTCTCTTTTTCTCCCTCTGTCTGTGTTTGTTTTTTGTTGTTATAGAGGCTCTGTTCAAGATTTATGGTGCGTACACACTAGGCGATAAAGTGGGCGACTCAGGGAGCATATCGTGTAGTGTGTACGCACCATTACACAGTTTATTTGTTTCCAAATGGTTTTGAAGGAAACTGTTCTTTTTCCACAGTCCCAGCACCAGCAACACCAACACTCACTGGTGGCGTCTCCCCGGCGACTACTCCTCCACCACCCACTCGCGTCTCCGTGCCTCAAAAGTAAAGTACACCACTTTGTTTTGTACAGCACTGTATTGCTCTCCTTTTTTACCCTTGTCAGTCTCTCTCTCTCTCTCTCTTTCTCTCTTCCTCTCCCCCTCCCTCTCTCTTTTTCTCCCTCTTTCTGTGTTTGTTTTTTGTTGTTATAGAGGCTCTGTTCAAGATTTATGGTGCGTACACACTAGGCGATAAAGTGGGCGACTCACGGAGCATATCGTGTAGTGTGTACGCACCATTACACAGTTTATTTGTTTCCAAATGGTTTTGATGGAAACTGTTCTTTTACCACAGTCCCAGCACCAGCAACATCAACACGCACTGGCGTCGTCTCCCCGGCGACTACTCCTCCACAAACCCACTCGCGTCTCCGTGCCGCGTAAGTAAAGTACACCACTTTGTTTTGTACAGCACTGTATCGCTCTCCTTTTTTACCCTTGTCAGTCTCTCTCTGTCTCTCTCTCTCTCTCTTTCTCTCTTCCTCTCCCCCTCCCTCTCTCTTTTTCTCCCTCTGTTTTTGTTTTTTGTTGTTATAGAGGCTCTGTTCAAGATTTATGGTGCGTACACACTAGGCGATAAAGGGGGCGACTCAGGGAGCATATCGTGTAGTGTGTACGCACAATTACACAGTTTATTTGTTTCCAAATGGTTTTGATGGAAACTGTTCTTTTTCCACAGTCCCAGCACCAGCAACACCAACACCCACTGGCGGCATCTCCCCGGCGACTACTCCACCACCACCCACTCGCGTCTCCGTGCCGCGTAAGTAAAGTACACCACTTTGTTTTGTACAGCACTGTATCGCTCTCCTTTTTTACACTTGTCAGTCTCTTTCTCTCTCTCTCTCTCTATCTCTCTCTTTCTCTCTTCCTCTACCCCTCCCTCTCTCTTTTTCTCCCTCTGTCTGTGTTTGTTTTTTGTTGTTATAGAGGCTCTGTTCAAGATTGATGGTGCATACACACTTGGCGATAAAGTGGGCGACTCAGGGAGCATATCGTGTAGTGTGTACGCACCATTACACAGTTTATTTGTTTCCAAATGGTTTTGATGGAAACTGTTCTTTTTCCACAGTCCCAGCACAAGCAACACCAACACCCACTGGCGGTGTCTCCCCGGCGACTACTCCTCCACCACCCACTCGCATCTCCGTGCCGCATAAGTAAAGTACACCACTTTGTTTTGTACAGCACTGTATCGCTCTCCTTTTTTACCGTTGTCAGTCTCTCTCTCTCTATCTCTCTTTCTCTCTTCCTCTCCCCCTCCCTCTCTCTTTTTCTCCCTCTGTCTGTGATTGTTTTTTGTTGTTATAGAGGCTCAGTTCAAGATTTATGGTGCGTACACACTAGGCGATAAAGTGGGCGACTCAGGGAGCATATCGTGTAGTGTGTACGCACCATTACACAGTTATTTGTTTCCAAATGGTTTTGATGGAAACTGTTCTTTTTCCACAGTCCCAGCACCAGCAACATCAACACCCACTGGCGGCGTCTCCCCGGCGACTACTCCTCCACAAACCCACTCGCGTCTCCGTGCCGCGTAAGTAAAGTACACCACTTTGTTTTGGACAGCACTGTATAGCTCTCCTTTTTTACCCTTGTCAGTGTCTCTCTCTCTCTCTCTCTCTCTTTCTCTCTTCCTCTACCCTTCACTTTCTCTTTTTCTCCCTCTGTCTGTGTTTGTTTTTTGTTGTTATAGAGGCTCTGTTCAAGATTTATGGTGCGTACACACTAGGCGATAAAGTGGGCGACTCACGGAGCATATCGTGTAATGTGTACGCACCATTACACAGTTTATTTGTTTCCAAATGGTTTTGATGGAAACTGTTCTTTTTCCACAGTCCCAGCACCTGCAACACCAACACCCACTGGCGGCGTCTCCCCGGCGACTACTCCTCCACCACCCACTCGCATCTCCGTGCCACATAAGTAAGTACACCACTTTGTTTTGTACAGCACTGTATCGCTCTCCTTTTTTACCATTGTCAGTCTCTCTCTCTCTCTCTTTCTCTCTTCCTCTCCCCCTCCCTCTCTCTTTTTCTCCCTCTGTCTGTGATTGTTTTTTGTTGTTATAGAGGCTCAGTTCAAGATTTATGGTGCGTACACACTAGGCGATAAAGTGGGCGACTCAGGGAGCATATCGTGTAGTGTGTACGCACCATTACACAGTTTATTTGTTTCCAAATGGTTTTGATGGAAACTGTTCTTTTTCCACAGTCCCAGCACCAGCAACACCAAAACCCACTGGCGGCGTCTCCCCGGCGACTACTCCTCCACCACCCACTCGCATCTCCGTGCCGCATAAGTAAAGTACACCACTTTGTTTTGTACAGCACTGTATCGCTCTCCTTTTTTACACTTGTCAGTCTCTTTCTCTCTCTCTCTCTCTATCTCTCTCTTTCTCTCTTCCTCTACCCCTCCCTCTCTCTTTTTCTCCCTCTGTCTGTGTTTGTTTTTTGTTGTTATAGAGGCTCTGTTCAAGATTGATGGTGCATACACACTTGGCGATAAAGTGGGCGACTCAGGGAGCATATCGTGTAATGTGAACGCACCATTACACAGTTTCTTTGTTTCCAAAT